>PVHY01020210.1:0-25960 GCA_004024945.1 Uropsilus gracilis | reverse complement strand
TCGCAGCTCAGGCGGGCGCCCCCACCTCTCACCAGCTCAGCACCCTGGGGATGAGGTGGGCCTGGGCGCACCAGGGAGGTCCTGCCAGGCAGCCAGCACTTGTAAAAGCCCCAGGGCCCCCAGACCGAAGCCACACTCGCTGGCAGGGTTGGGCGGCGGCCAGAATCACAACTGTCCCAGCAGCCGGGCACACCAAGGGTACACGCCGGTCCCCGCCTCACAACGAGCATTTATGGAACTGAAACGGGGCGGGGGCGACCGTCGGAGGTGCTCCCGCGGTCACATGTTGGCTCGCTCCCGCTGCAGTCGCGAGTTGTAGGCGCGGGACACGGTGTTCCAGGCGTCCATGTAGCGGTCCATGCACATGGCGATGCACTTCTGCTCGGAATTGTCCAAGGAGCCTCCGGGCTTCCCGATGCACTTCCGGAAGCATTTGTCGGTCATCCTCTGCAGCAGCTCCTGCGCATTGGCCACGGCGATCTGCACCTTCACCTGCTCCATGATGAGGCCCGGGTCCAGCTTGCCACCCCCAGAGCCCCCGAAATCAGAGCCAAAGCCGCCCTCCATGGCTCCGCAAAGTCAACCGGACTGCGGCCGCATGCACCGACCCGTACCCACGCCGGAAGTCCAAAATTTTTTTTCCATTGAAAAAATAGTCATTATTGACTCCAAAATATTACTGACTTTAAAAACAGAAGTTTGATGTCTCAGAAACTTCATTTAAAGTGTCTGTTAAATTTGGAGTTTTATATAACTTGGGTACTGCCTGAGTTTTTCTCTTTTTTTGAGACTAGGTCTTGCTATTTTTGCCCGTGGAACTGCAGGTTCTCGTTGCCTGGGGTACCACAGACTCAAGTAATCCCCAGCCTCAGCTTCCCAGGTAGCTGGGATGACAGGTGCACGCCACCACGCCCAGCTATTTTTTTGGAACTAAGTCTTGCTATGGGCCCCAGGCGGGACTCGAACCGCGATTCTTAGCCCCGGCCACTTCATAGGCTGATGCTTACAAGCACGAGCCACCGTGCCCGGCCTTGCCTGAGTTTTTCAATCAATATTATTTTGACTAATCAACTCCTGAGCAAAAGCTTAGATATGTTTTCCTTAACTATTCATACACTTTCAGAGTTTACAAGAGTGGTTCAGAGGGTCCAGTCCTACTTCTTCTACATGGGGGAGGCCATTCTGCTCTTTCCTGGGCTGTATTCACGGTAAGTAAGTAGTTGATGTTAAACATTCACCTAACTGGGGTGACTTTAGGCCATTAATTCTTCAGTTTATATATGTGATTTGGAGTGAGGGACTTGGAATCTGTGTGTTAACAAAAATGGGGGTCTGGATCTTAGTAAGCAGAGCTGAGTATTTTACTCAGGTGCTTTAGAAGAGAGAATATCTTTCGTTTATTGGTGTCTCTCATAGTCCACTATAGTTTTGTACACATGAAGATGTCCCTTATTTGGAAAATTTTTTTAAAAAATATTTTAATGATACTTATGAGCTACTAGGAAGTAAATAATTTTGGTTGATAATACTCTGGCCTAGAGAAGAGCATGTATGTCTGTGAATGCTGCCAGGTGTAGGTCTTGTCCTAATATCCTTGATTCAGGGTTACAAGGAAAGATACTGCTGAAGAAGATACTAGCAACATTCTTATTTAAAAGGAAATTATCTCTTTTTGTGTATGTCAAGTAGATGCATACTTTCTCTGTTTACCATCAGAGAGTCTGAAGTACAAAAAATGAGAGCAAGTAGAAGTGCAGACTAGATACATGGAGTCAGATGTCTGTGGAATTGAGGAAGGCCCTGAACGTATACCTTGTTCCTGGCAGTGGTAATACTGGGATTAAGCATAAAATCAACTTCTTGTCTGGTCTATTAGACTATGAATTCATTGAACAAGGATATTGTCTTATCCATTAAATGACTGACCCCTATTGTGTTTGAGACTTCTTTCCTCTTTCTTAGGATATAGTTGTATGATTTCCCTTTGAATACTAGCTTTCATGTCTCTAGACCAATGTTATCCAATAGAAATATAATACAAACCACATATGTAATTTTAAATTTCTTAGGGACACTGAATAGTAAAAATAAATAGGTGAAATTACTTTTAATAATACGTATTTTAGTTAGCCCATTGTACCTGAAGTATTAACATTTCACCAATAAAAAGTCACTATTGAGATAGTTCACATGTTTTATAATGCCCATGAAATCCTCTGTGTATTTTTTACTTAAAGCGTGCCTCAGTTTGATACTAACTTAAGTAATTTACATTCCTTTACTGGATTGTGGGACTTTTGAAGGCAAAGAGCATGGCCTATTTATGCCTGGCACATATTGTATGCTTGAATGTTTTTGAATGAATGAGGATTAACAGCAACATGTGCCTCTTATATCAGCTGTGAAGTATGTGCTACAGATTCAAGAATTTTCACTTGTTTCATGTTATACATTGGTAATGTACCTTGATTCTGATTCTGTTTTTGCCATTAACTTCTTATATCACCCTGAACAAACAATTCTCTTTCTCTTAACATTAGTTCCCTCGTCCATAAAATGTGGGGGTTAGATTAGACATTCTTTCTATTTTATTCTTAAAAGTTAAAAAAATCTACCACACTCTAATTGTGATAGATTGTCAACCTGATTCATTTGAGGGAGATTCCCAGACTATTCCAGCTTTGCTTAAACCTCAAAAATGCAACTTCCCATGATATTATATCATTTTCAATATATTTTTACTTAACTGGTACAAGGCTGTGTATAAGCTTGTGTTAAAAGCTTTTTTACTGCATCTAAAGTGATTTTTGGTTGATTTCATGACTTGTATTCTTTTCAGGGTTCATGATCTGAATGTCACATTTCTGTGATATTCTGAGGTAAGATAATAAACTGACTCATGGTCCTTACATAGGAAAATTCCCTTTCAGAATAAAAGAAACCACGGACTATGGCTGGAAATCATAGGTAATAGCAGAGTGTAGGGGGTAATTTCATGAAAAGCTGGAAGAGTTAAGGTTAAGAGGGATTTAGGTACAGAAAGCAAATTTGGAATTGGATTGGAAATCATTTATATTTTGTGTTTGTTTAAAATGGAAGGCTTGTAGATTCTCTTTCTTGGATTCAGATGAAGTTCATTCAACAGTTATTATTGGAAATGGGGAAAATTTTGCTAGCCCTGATGTATCTTACTACTTTTCCTTTTGTTCCTAGGCAGCGATCATTAGTAGGGTTCAATGTAGAATTGTGGCTTTGGATCTGCGTGGTCATGGTGAGTGAAGTTCTTAAGCAGTCATTGACTCCATGACATATTTGCTAACCCCTTTGAATAGTCTTAAATATTGCAAATTCTTTGTGTCCATATTATATCCTAGCTTCTTCCATTTGGTCACTTTGAAGGAAGTTCTAGTTCCTAGCTTTTATAGCTTTTTTATATAAATGCATACACATTTATTGTGTTTAGCTAAAAATATATCCTTTAACCAAATTCTGATCTGGTGCTATATATAAGGAATGTGTATAATCTTTGCTTTACTTCTGTAATTACCCCCCAAGGGTGGTCAACTATAAAGGTATGTCTATAACATAGGAAAAATCTTTCAAGTTTCAATTTCATTGTTCAAAGAAGATTTTTAAAAGATACTACTTTTGCTTTTATAATTCCTATTCTTGGAATTTTATTTTTTAAATAATGTCTTTTTAGGGGAAACGAAAGTCAAAAATTCTGAAGACCTGTCTGCAGAAACAATGGCAAAGTGAGTTATCTAATATTGTTTATGTATCACCTGATTTCATTTAGTATTATTAAAGTAGTATAATTTTATTACTCTCCTGGTGAGATTGTTAAACAGTGATCAGCACAGAAAATTTACTACTCTTTCCTCTCCTTGTTACTTAATCTAGAAAGAATCCATCTTTCTTGATATAGTCAATGTGATCATTACATAAAACACTTGATAATCTTCTAGGTATAGAATAGTTTGTGCTAGATTTTTGGAAAGTTTTCTTGTATTGAATAGAATCTGAATATCTATCAGGACCTATATTTGGAAAGGTAATTGTATGCAAGACATCCTGCAAGATGTTATTTAATGTGTCCTGCCTAAATTCTTCATTTAATTTCATAGAAGACAGTAACAATATTAAGAATAGCTAATACAGAAGGGAGTGGGGGTTTGGAAAAAACTTTTAAAAAAAGAACAGCTAACACCCCAACCTCATAGTGAAAGATGAATATAGCATATAGAGTAGCTCTCAAGCTACTTAGGTGATTTCTCAGAATCACCTAAGAAATGATTGAAATACAGATAATCTGTCCTTACCCCAGCTGCTTAATTGATGCTTTTACTATTAAGATCTTGGTATTTTATCTTTTGACAAAGCTCTGCTATGTAATCTAATGTAAGCAGTTCCGTAGCTAGTATTTGGGAACCACTGTCCTATATTGCAAACAAGATTCTTCAGTTACCCTTCTTTAATACATAATCCCTCATGTTTTTAATACATGCTCTCAAATATTTGACTAACTTTAGCCAAAAATTCCTTGTTCTTTCATAATTTTGCTGCTTTAATCTAAGAGTTTTTTTTTTTTTTCCTTAGAGCCCAAACTCTTAGGTCTATTTTTTTTTTTGTTATGGTAGGTGCTATTTGTGTGCTTTCTATCTGCCAGGCTTTATTAAGTGTAAATTAATCTTTTGTTAAGAGTATGTAGTAAATTTTAATTTACTTCATTCTATATTAACTCTGTAGTATAGATGTTTCTATACTATATCTATTTGTACTGATGAAGAAACTAACTCATATAGGATAAATAACTGTATAATGTCACACAGTTACTATATCAGAATTGTGATTGTTCAACTATAGTACTTGTCAAAGAGAGAGAAATAACAGTAGATAACCTTTCCCCTCAGTGAACCTATGTTTGAGAAACCAGGAAAAGGGAGCCAAGAATCGCTCCCTCAGTTGCTCCTAGCTCCTAATGCCTTTTTTTTTTGTTGTTGCCCGGGGTACCACGGACTCAAGCAGTCCCCAGCCTTAGCTTCCCAGGTAACTGGGATTACAGGCGTGCACCACCACGCCCAGCTATTTTTTGGAACTAGGTCTTGCTACGGGCCCCAGGCGGGACTCAAACCACAATCCCTAGCCCTGGCTGCTTCATAGGTAGACAGGCACGAGCCACCCTGCCCAGCCATCCTAATGCCTTTGTAATGTGAGAACAGGAAAACCTGAAATTCAAGCTTGTTAGCAATACTCATAGAAAGATTTGTAAATGACACAAAACATCTAAGTGGCCATGCAGCAAAGGGTGATAATGATGAAAAGGAAAGTAAAGATTTTCTACTTGAGAACCTTAAGAAATGTTACCTAATAATGTGTCAGTCTAGAACAGTCAGAAGAGAGAAACCAAACTGTAATTTGTACAAGAAACTTTAATTATTGACGGTAACAGGATTGGAGTAATAAGGAATAGGGAGTTGACTAGTAAAAAGTAAACAGCATAGGGTTGTTTTGCAATCTATATGTGTATATCAAATCTTCATATTTACAATTCATATTGCAATTTTATTTATCAATAATTTATCACTAATTATCAATAATACCTCAGTAAAGTTAGAACCATTTTAAAAAGAAAGAATATTGGAGTAGTGGATATAAGAGCAATTGCTATTATCTTGGGCTGAAATGGAACACTAATAGAAGGTATTGGACGCTAGATTATTTTGGAAAAGGCATGGTTGTGGCTTACTGAAGGTAGAGAAGTTATATTTTGATGCCATATTGGCACAAGTTACCAGAAATCTGCCCACTAGAATGCAAGGGAAGCTGTTCACTGGAGAAGGGAATCTCAAGAGAGAGAATCTGAAACAGAAATGTTGTGGGTAGTTGCAGAGAGCTCCTGTACAACATAGTGTCTGTGGTTAATGATAAGATTGTATGCTTAAAAGTCTATTGATAAGGTAGATCTCAGGTTAAGTATTCTTTACACATACATAGGAAGCAAGGAAACTTTTTGGAAGTGATGGATGTTTATTATTTTGATTGTATTGATAGTAACACTAGTATGTAAGTGTTTATATGTATACTTACTGAAAGTATATACATTAATAAAGCTGGAAGGAAACCACATTGGGGATGGTGGGAATGGAGTGCTGTAGAAACCACCCATATTGCAGGAATTAGGCACTTGGGAAGCAATGTGTGCTGTAGGAGGTGGTTGTTAGAAAAGTATAAACAATAGGAGTTTGTAGAGTGAAGGCACTTGAACCAGGAACAAAATGTTCTTTCTGTATTATCTCTCCTACATTCTCTGCTGCCACAGCTTAATATCATGCCAACTGGTAAAGGGAAAATATTTAAAGACCTCAGATCCATTTTTACAGAACATGTAGTGAAGGATGAATTGGAGCTGAGAGACAGTAAGTTAATAACTGGCACCAAAAGTTAAAAGTAAATTACTGAAACTATTTCCAGTAGACGAAAGATGATAACCAAGAATTAGAAGAGCCAACAAGTTAGATTATTGCTGAACTGGCTAAACCAATGGTAGCAAGTGATTTCTGAATTTATCAGCCTATGAAACAAAAATCACAAATTAGGTATACATAATGAACCCAATTATTGGTATTTTCAAGGAACAATACAACTTTGCTTTGTACAACAATACAACACATCAACTTCAGAACCTTTGCCATATGTAAGATACAACTCCATTGAAAGTAAAAAAGCTAAGACTTGAACTTGGGTCATTCTGTTACTCCTTTTTCTATAATGTATGTGGTGATGCAGTACCACTAGGTTCAGGAAATGAACCTAGTATATATATGATAGAATCCCCTTAAAAAGCATCTACCAGTAGTATACCCATTTGGTATATCCAGTTACAGACTAGCTTTGTAGATAATCCCTGCTGCTTCATTTTTATTTCTCTGGGATTTCAGAATGTGTCTCAAATAAGATACTGTCTTGGTAACTCAATGCTTTGATTTTATAAAGAATAACTTTATGCTGGTGGCAGATGATGAAGTGATTAACTGTAATCACCTTTTTCCTGGATATGTATATCTTTCTTAAGCTTAGACACAAAATTAAGTTGGTTTCAGGTCCTGTCCTCCTCCATGCATAAAACAGACATCCTAGGACCATTCTAACTCAGTTAGGATACTCAGAATTAGATAATCTTCCATGGAACCCTTTTAGTCACTTGATCTATTACCAACCAAAATTTTGGCTTTATATTTCACTTCAAAGGAATATTAAACTATTACTTGTTTTCACTTATAAAATTGAATGATCCTCTTGTTTTCCCATTTAGATTGTCTGCAGATGCTGCAATCATCCTTATTCATAACTATAATTATATGAGATTTAAAAAATTAATTCCTTAAAGAATTAATGACATTTATTTTTGCCATTTGGAATTATGGCATATTGAAAAACTATCCCTACATCCACACCAACTATATTTAGCTAATAGCTAATACTATATGACTGCTTCAGATATATGCGTTATCTCTTAGCAAGATGAAACTGTCTTCTGAAGTTGCCTGATTCATCCACTTCCAAAAGAAGACAGTAGAAGCATACTTTACTCATCTGTTGTTATAAAAAAGAAGTTCTATATGCAAATAAAAACTGAAGTTCATACTTCATTTCTCATTTTCAAAGCTTTAAGATTTCACTTTGTAAAACAGATTCAGTGTCATAATTAAAGACTGGAACCATAGCCAGTAAAACCTAGCCAATAAAACCTAGCTTCTCAGAACACTTTATATACATTTATATTCATACTTCAAACAACTTTACCTTGCAAAATATAAATAGTAATTAACATTTATGTAGCACTTTGCTCTTTTCAAAGTTGTTATACATTCACTGTCTTGGTCTTCCAAGCAATCCAGAATAGTCATATTCTTATCTTTAGTTTATATATGAAACTTAGTGTCTAAATAGCTAATACAAGTCCACAAAGTAAAAAAATAAACTGGAGCTTCAGTTCATCTTTTAACTCTGAAACTTGACTACATTACAATACCTAATAAAATTGTTTTTCCTGTTTTGTGTATATAGGGAACCTAAGGCATTGTGGAGTTAAAGAATATGTACATAGTTTCATCTTAGATTTAAAATAAAAGTAATGTTTGTACAATTGTTTTAAATATATGGAATGGTGAAAGTGTGTTGTAAAGGAAAACCAGAAAATTTGAGTTCTTAATCTTTAACTAAAGACATTTTTCAGAAGAGCTTGATGTGTAACTACATGTATAGAATTTGGGGGGGCTTATACATAGATACATTTGCAAATTAGCCCAGTAGACCCTTACATTCCTAGTAACTAGATGTTAGTAACTAAATGACCCAGTAAACCCTTATATTCCTAGTAATTAAGATTTAGTTACTAGAACAAAGCAAAAGAGGGAGTCAGGAAAGAACATAATTTTTACAGTATTGTCAGAGCGCATTCCCAACTTTTTCTTCTTTGCAGAGATGTTGGTAATGTGGTTGAAGCCATGTATGGGGATCTCCCTCCTCCAATTATGCTGATTGGACATAGCATGGGTGGTGCTATTGCAGTCCACACAGCATCCTCCAACCTGGTACCAAGCCTTTTGGGTCTGTGCATGATTGATGTTGTAGAAGGTAAGTTTTCTTGGTGACAATTGAATTAACATCTTTGACTTCTGAGATACATCTATAATAGATTATTTTTCTGTTTTATAATATAGATTTTACTCATCTTGAAGTATGTCCTACTGTCTTTATCTTTTGTTATTATTTTGTGTCAAAGACAGTTCAAGCATTTTTTGTTGCACTATAACTGGCATATAATTTGTATTAGTTTCAGTTGTATAATGTAATAATTTGATAAATGTATATATTGGAAAATGATTGCCAGACTATGTCTAGTTAACATCCATCACTAAACATAATATTTTTTTCTTTTGAAGACAACTTTTAAGATCTTAGCTGCTTTTAAATCTGCAATACAGTGCTATTAAGTGTATTTACATACTGTCCTTTATATCCTGAGGACTCAGTTATTTTATAACTGGAAGTTTGTATCTTTTTACCACCTTTACCCATTTTATGTATCATTTTTCCATGTTATAAAAACCCTTCACAAACACTTTCATGGCTGCCTAATATATTTGTTATCTCTATATCCCATAATTTTATTTAACCTTTAAAAGAAGCTGCTGTGTCTTTTATGATCCAACTTCAGAAATCACACTTTTGCTGACACAAGTCAACCCTATTCAATGTGGAAGGACTTCACGAACATCAGCTAGGAAAAATCATCAAAGACATAATCATCAGACACACCCTTGAAGCTGTTTATCACACCAGTCTTCTGAATTTTCTTCAACTGCATCTTTTTTTCCCCTAGGCATCACAGAATTATTCTGTCCTTGAAGGCAGATGTGAACAGTTGGTTGAGTAAATGTAAATGCTCAAAATATGTTAAATGCTATGGTTAAAAATTTTGTTTAACATCTAGGTACAGCCATGGATGCACTTAATAGCATGCAGAATTTCTTACGTGGTCGTCCTAAAACCTTCAAGTCTCTGGAGAATGCCATCGAGTGGAGGTAACTCACATTATCTATAGTGTCTGTATTTTAAATATTAGATTATAGCTTTCCTATTTCATCAGCTCAAGCTCTAAGTTCAGAGGAACAGAAGTTCACTTTCCAAGTCTTAACTTCACTGTAATAGCATGTGTGATAATAGTTATACAAAAGGCAAAATCTCTAAAGACCTTTCAAATGTTTCTGACTTGGTTCAGTTATCTAAAACCTTTTTCCAATACACTATAGTAGCTCCTAGAATCTTACTAATTATTCATCTGCTCTCTAGCTGTTCCCACTGCTATGTTGAAAGCTTCCATTGAGATTTTTAAACCTCTTCTACCCCTAATGCTTCATGGTTCTAGACTCACTTTCTGTGTTGCAGATAAAAATGATGGAGAAACAGAGAATGAATGTATGTTCCTCTGAAGTTTTTATTTGGGCTTTGGGTGCATAAAAGTCATGTTGGTAGATAGTTTTCATAAAATCACTGATAGAATGGCTATTGCTTCCATTTAAGACTTTAATTACTAATATATTCATTAGATTAAATATTTATTAAATGCTTACCTAGTTTAAAGGGTAAAGAACCAAAGGTGAGTAAAACATTGTCCCTCCCCACCAGGAAATCTGTCTTGGTACAAATATTTTCATTGTCCCATCTTGTCTTCCTATTTATTCAGACTCCGTCTCCAGTCCATTTTCCAGAATTCTTTCTTCAACTTCTCCGAACCAGTCAGATTACTCCCTTGATAAATTCCTATAGCCCTTTAAATCTATATAATATTGAATTTTTTATCCCTAAGTCTTCTAATCCTCCCTTGAAGGATATTGTTAAGTTTGGTTGTTTTTTTTTTTTTTTTTTGAGACTAGGTCTTGCTATTTTTGCCTGTGGAACCGCAGGCTCTTGTTGCCTGGGGTACCACAGACTCACGCCGTCCCCGACCTCAGCTCCCCAGGTAGCTGGGATTACAGACACGCACCACCACGCCCAGCTATTTTTTGGAACTAGGTCTCGCTTTGGACCCCAGGCAGGACTCAAACCGCGATCCCTAGCCCCGGCCACTTCATAGGCTAAAGCTTACAGGCACAAGCCACTGTGCCTGGCCAATATTGTTAATTTTTATGTTTATCTTAGATCCCTGTCTTTACCATAAAGACAGTAGCTTTTCTCTGTTTCTTTTGCACTTTCATGCATCATAAAGCATACTACTGGCTGTCCTAGCAGGTAAAACGTATCTATTAGTCAGAGATGATCAAAAGAAAATTTACTGGGAAATATTCTCCTATGGAGTTTCCTAGTACAGAGGGTCTCATGGACTTGCCAGAATGATGTTTATGTTAAGTGAACTCACAGCTATCTACCCTTGTTCACTGGCATGATGTAGGTTCCAATTCTCTTAGAAGCTCTGAAAATCTCTCCATTTTGGGTAGCCACATTATTAAGAATGCAGTTGTTGCTATATATCAACATGTACCTCGGGCTCCCACCTGTTTTCCCCAGTAACAACCAGTGAGAAAACTATTCCTGAACCTGTGGACTCAAGTGATCCCAAGCCTCACCCTCCCAGGTAGCTGGGATTACAGGCACACGCCACCTGCCTGGCTATTTTTTTTTTTTTTTTTGAGACTAGATATAGCTATGTTGCCAGGGTAGTCTTGAACCTACGGACTCAAGTGATTCCTAGCTTCAGCCTCCCAAGTAGCCGGGATTACAGGCATGCGTCACCGCGCCTGGCCACATAGGCTGTTTAAGCACTCTTTAATTGCCTAAAATGTCAGTACCTGATCTAAGAATTGGAATGAATCAACTTAGTTTTTATCATTAAAAAAAATACAAGTAACTACATAAATACAACACAGTAGCAGAAATACAGGAAGTAAAGAAGATAGGTACCTGAACCTGGATAAGTATTCTGTTTGTTGAATGTTAAAATATTCTAGGCAATATGAGACCAACTGAGTTTTTGAACCTGAGAATGAAAAAGGATATTAAAAAATATTTGGTAATTTTGCTTTGCAAATTTGGTAAGTCGGCAGGAGACCTGAGTCGTGTATGAGTTATGACTGTTTTTATTATTTCAGATTTTAAAAAGAGTTGAAATTCAAGGCTAATCTGTTTAATTAAGTAAAGCTAATAAGTGAAGGGAATTTCTACTTTCATTCTCTTGGTCATCCTGTAGTCCTTAAAAGACCTATGCTTTGAGGTCAGACATATATGTTTTCATTCTTGCTTCCACTACTCCGACTGCTTGAAGAACAGAGCATTCAGTTTTAACTGTACAGGTTCCCTGGGCTACAGTTAGCACATGTAGGTTTTGCAAAACAACCCTTCTCATCAATTTTAATTCAGTGTTAATGGGAGAGACTTCCTGAAGGGTGTCATTTAAGGCAAGTTTGGTAAAGTTGGTAAGAGCTTCCATGGGCAAAACTACATCCTTTACTCTCAGAGAAGGTGAATAAAAAGTCAGAAGGCTGAACTAGTCCTATGGTAGAAGGGGTGAGGGAAATTGGCAGGAATTGACAAAGTGTTAACATTAATGGACCCCTTGTCAAGTGAAACATAATGTATTTCCCAGTCATCCTGGTAATAGCCATGGTTGAAGGTTATGTCCACATAACCTTTGAGAGTTATTTAGGGCTGGCCAAGTGAATACTAGGTCAGTTAAAAAAGTCTTTGTCCAACGACTCAGATTTTAGGGTTATAACATGCTAGCAAACTTTATGGTGGAATCAGATCATCTTTGGGATGCTGTTTGGCCAGGCAGAATGCAGGTGTTACATTTGCCCCCAGCAAAGGGGGATACCCATCAGGAGAGCCCTGAAGTACAGAGTAGGGCATATGGCTGCAAACCCAGAGAGAGGTTTGATTTCCTGCCTGCACATAATGTTGATCCCATCAGAGAAAAGTGTTAGTCCCTGGTTTTGTTGGGTGCAAGAACAGTGTCATAAGTAAGGGTCAGTATCAGTGTTACCTCCTCCCCCCAGCCTTAGCGCTCCTCCCCCCCCAAAGAAATATGCAAGAAGAATTTACCAGAGGTTTAGATGAACCAGTTAAGGCTTTTTAGAACCTTGTGCATAAGCAAGAGGGGATGGGGACCAGTGTCCAAGGTTGACCTGAATAAGAATAAAGATAACCTTAATTTATTAAGCAGTCATCAAGACAGAGTATATTATTGCAGATACTGGTGACTTAAGATTCTATAGATTGAGTCATTGGTAGAATAATGAATCACTGTTCATTATTCTGTTTATTATTAAAATAAGCAAGATCATAAATTTTCTCGGGGGGTGTATTTTAAGTTTTTAAATGTTTTTTAAGCTAAAAAAATAAGATTTATAGATTTATAGAAATGTGTACTGCTTTAGGTGCTGTTTCTAGGTCCCCCTGGGGCGTGGAGTCATTTTGTTTGACCCTAGACATACTTAGGAAGAAAACTGAGAAGACTAATCCATGAAAATAGAGTTTAGGTTCCTTATCTCCACATCATGGCATGCATAACCCTCTAGGAACTAGCTAGAGCCTGCCTGTTCTAGTCTGTCACACACCCCCTTTGCTTTCTCCTACTTCTCTTTGCACTTTGTTCTCTGAAAACATCATCTTGCTAATTATTTCATATCATAGTGCCTTCCTTCACTCTGTGCCTTCTGCCTCTAATGCCCTGATCACCCCTTTTTATCTTCTGCTTAGCTTCTTACCTTCAATTATCAGTTTAGAGTGGATGTTTGAGAAGCTTTCTCTAGCCTCCTTATTTAGAATAAAGCATTTACCTTGAACCTTGCCTTATTACATTAAAATTATCTGTTTCTTTCTCAGTACTGAATGTGGTTTCTGAGCACAGACATAGTATTCTTTTAGTTAATATTTGCAGAACTGAAATTACTTCAGTTTGTCTACTTAATTTTTAATATATAGCTTATAGCCACAATAACTAAATAGGAAATAGTGGCAGTCTCCATAATAAGCTTCACTGGTAACTGTCTTTAATAGGTCCCAGACAATGTGCAGAATTATTCGTTTGACTTTAGTGGGATGATAAAATGGATGCTGAATAACTTTTCTTTTCTCACTTTTCTCACTTCTTACTTTTCTAGTGTGAAGAGTGGCCAGATTCGAAATCTGGAGTCTGCCCGTGTCTCAATGGTTGGCCAAGTCAAACAGTAGGTGCTATTTTTTTCTTCCTTGAGCTGGTTAGACTAAACCGGTAAGGAGAATTACAGATTGCTTTTTTGTCATATACCTATGCTCCTGTGATGGTAAATGACTTCCTTGTTTTAGATAATTTTTTAATTTTTAAAAAAAATTTTAATGAAGCCAGCATGGTAATGTGCACCTGTTGTCCAAGCGCTGGGAGGCAAGAGACTTGGGATCACTTGAGTTTGTGAGTTCAAGACTACCCTGGACAACATAATGAGATCTGGTCTCAGAAAAGCAGCGAGCGGCACATTGTGGCGGCTGCCTGTAATTCCAGCTACCTGGGAGGCTGAGGCTGGGGACTGTTTGAGTCTGTGGTACCCCGGGCAACATAGGAAGACCTAGTCTCAAAAAAAAAAGAAAAAATTAATGAAGTATACCATTGTTTTAAATCCTTGTTAATTTTTTTGACAGTACAGTGTTTCTCCCCTCAGGTGTGATCAGTAAGAATGGTATGGGAAGGTCTCCCACTTCCATACCATCCATACTCTTCCACTGCCATTGTGGTCTTCCATGCCCTGTTCTTTTCTCCTCCTTTTTTCCCCTCCCCCTTTCCTCTTCTCCAGGATGCCTCTTATCTTTGCTTGACTCTCACAGGTTGGTTTTAAAAATTGTCTTTGTCTAACTACATATAGGTGATACCATCTGGTATTTATCTTCCTCCTGGCTTATGTCACTTAGCATAATTACTTCCAGTTCCATCTGTAAGTAACTATCAGATAGAACTATCAGTAAGTATCAGATAGATGAGTTTTGTTTTGTTTTGTTTTTATTGTTGAGTAGTATTTCATTGTGTGTGTGTGTGTGTGTGTGTGTGTGTGTGAACACACATCTTCTTGATCTACTCATATGTTTTGGGGCATTTAGGTTTGCTTCCGTATTTTAGCTATTGTAGATAGTGCTATGATAAACGTAGTTGTGCAGTTACCTTTCAAATTAGGTTTTTTGTGTTCTTTGGGTAGATATTTAGGAGTGGAATTGCTGGAAGATGGTAGATCCAGTTTCAGTGTTTTGAGGAACCTCCACATTGCTTTCAATAGTGGCTAAAGCAGTCTACATTCCCACCAACAGTCTCCACTCCCTTGCCAATATGTATTTCTTTTTTAATTTCCTTTCTTTTTTTAATATGAACAGTTCTCACTATTGTGAGGTGTTATCTCATTGTGGTTTTGATTTTCATTCCCCTGGTGATAAGTGATGATGAACATTTGTTCTTGTGTCTGTTGACCATCTTCATGTCTATTTTGGAGAAGTGACTTTTTACCTCTTATGCCTATTCTTTTGATTGAGCTGTTAATTTTCTTTTTGTTGAGTTGTATGAGCTCTTTGTAGCTCTTTGATATTAGTCCTTTGTTAGATATATGCTCTTCAAATATTTTCTTCTATTTAGTAGAGTGTCTCTTAATTTTTCTTTCTCTTTTGCTGTACAGAAGCTTCTTAGTGTGATATAATCTGCAAAAATACTTCTGAAGTTCATGTCATGGGGTGTTTTACGTATGTTTCTTATGTATTTTATAGTTTTAGGTCTTTTTTTGAGACTAGGTCTCACTATGTTGCCCATGGTAGTCTCGAAACCATGAACTCAAGTGATTCCTAGCCGCAGCCTCCCAAGTAGCTGGGATTACAGGCATGCACTCCACCACGCCTGGCTATAGTTTTAGGTCTTACATCTTTGTCCATTTTGTGTTATGTTTGTCTATGGGGTAAAATAATGGTCTAGTTCCATTCTTTTGCATGTGGCAGTTCAGTTTTCCAACACCATTTATTAAAGAGACTTTTCCTTGTTCTAGTGTATATTCTTTGTTCCTTTGTCATAGATTAGTTGTCCATAAATATGTGGTTTCATTTCTAGGCTCTCAATTTTATTCCTCTGATCTGTGTGTCTTTTTAAATTATGATGGCTTTATAGTATAGTTTGAAGTCTGGAAGTGTAGTACCACCATTTTCTTCTTTTCAAGTCAGGAGATCTTTGGGGTCTTTTGTGGTTATATATGAATTTTGGTAATATTTGTTCCATTTTTTTAAAGAATATCATTGAGATTTTTATTGGGATTGTATTAAATATGTAAATTGCTTTGGATAAGATGACCATTTTGACAATGTTGATTCTTTCAGTCCATGTACAGGGAATATGTTGCCATATCTTTCTGTTGTCTTTTATTTCTTTTAACAGTGTCTTACAGATTTTCCTATATAGGTCCTTCACCTTCTTTGTTAGATTTATTTCTAGGTATCTAAATTTTGTGTATGTATGTGAGAGATTGTAAGTGGGATGACTTTCTTAATTTCTTCTGTTTTAGGTGATTTTATAAATGAACTCACTTTGCCTAGCAGTATAGGTTTTCTTTTCTTTTTTAAAAGAAGACTCAAAGTCTAATTGTATCATCTATATGATACTGGATTACCTTGTCAGCACAACCCTATGTGTTAAAAGGTGGAAGAATCTCAGAGACTGGGCAGTAAAAATCTAGAATTCACTCTTAATACTGGCAGTTATGGTTTCATCCTGGCAATCATCTCCTTTAAATCAATCTGAAAGAAATTAATAGTGGCAAAGCCTGACTGACAGCCAGATTCTAAGGGTGAACTAAGATTACTTAACCCAGTTGATCCTCCTGGATAGGGTTATATGAGTTCTCAGTATTGCTTTGTGGTCACAAAATAAATTTAAAATGAAATGTGAAATACTGCCCAGCAGAATGGACAGCGAGCACAAAAATTGATGGAAATGCTAATGGCATTAATGAAACAGTGCTATTTGCAAAGCATTATGCAAATATTTTATATGTACTCTCATTTTTAAAACCTTTTATTATGGAAAAATTTCAGATGAGCAGTAGAATAATAAGTGAACCTTTGTGTATCTTTTGTCCATTTCAACTCATGGGCAATCTTGTTTCATCTGTAACCTTGTTTATTTTCCTAAAAGCACAAAATAAGCTGGGCACGGTGGCTTGTGCCTGTAAGCTTCAGCCTATGAAGTAGCTAGGGCTAGGGATAGTGGTTCAAGTCCCACTCGGGACACACAGTCCCAAAAAATAGCTGGGTGTGGTGGCGCGTGCCTGTAATCCCAGCTACCTAGGAAGCTGAGGCTGGGGATTGCTTGAGTCTGTGGTACCACAGGCAATGGAAGCCTGTGGTTCCACGGGCAAAAATAGCCGACCTAGTCTCAAACAAACAAACAAACAAAACTAAAAGCACAAAATACCTTGGTACATATTGCAAATAAACCTAACTTTCTTTCTAATTTCAGTGTACTCTAAAAGTTATGACTGTTAAACACAATGGAAATGCTATTGTCATTCTTAGAAATATTAACGGTCCCTTCTAATCAAAATCAGAATCACAGTGAGGTTAGTACCTAGCAGTTGATTGATATATTCTTAAATATCTTTTAACCTATAGATTCCATTTCTATCTCTTCTTTTTCTTCCTTGTAATTTGAGTAGTAAACCTGTTTATTTACCCTGGAAAGTTTCCCACTATCTGGATTTGCTGATTGACTCCTCAAGGTGTTATTTAGCGTATTGCTTTGTTCACTGTATTGTTTGTAAATTCTTACTTAGATCTGGAGATTTGATGAGTTCTGGGTTATTTTGTTGTTGTTTTTTGCAAGAATAGATGACATTCTGCTGCCATCAACTCTTGTATTGCTACCAGGAAGCACAATGTCTAGTTCTCTTTGTTAGTAGCCATTGATGATCATAACCTGGATTCAGGTATTCATTTTTAATAGCTCATGTAATCCTTATAATACCTTTTAAAATATTTTATTGTAGGTGAAAAAAACAGAAGTTCAGAAAAGTTAAGTGACTTTCCAGCATCATTTAGATAGTAAATCTGACAGAACTCAGAATTCACATTTGACTTCAAGTCCTATATTATGGAATTTTCATGGTAGTAGTATCAGGTAGACACAGTTTAGAGACTTTGAATAAGCTAAAACTATGTGCTTTTCAACCCTAAATATTTTATGACCTAAGCAGTCATAAAACATTTTGTAAGGAAGTTATATGACTTGTAAACTGGTAGTTTACAAGTATTCTAAATTTCTTATTTCAAGTGGTGTTTTCTCTTAATACATAAGCCTGTGTGTATGTGTTTGTGTGGTAGTGTTGGGAGGGGGACTTTTTACTAAAAGAAATCCTTTTTTCCAGATTTTCCTAACCAGAGAAAAACCTTTACTTTTTAATTTGATTCAAATGGGGCCCCCCCAAAAAAGTCTTTATTAACCCTTAAACGTCCACAGGCAAGCTACCTTTGTTGTTTAGATACCTACTGCTTGTACCAGGTTCCTTTACATCCTAAAATAAAGAAGAAAAAAAAGACTTTTATTCCTAGACTAGCCCCTGCCCCTTTCAAGGTTCTTTCTCAGCCAGCAGCCTTGCTATGTAATTCCAAAGCCAGACCAAACTCAAAGTGATCAAACTATTTATTACTAAGCAAGCAAGGAAAAGTGGTTACCTAAATGTGTACTACAAAGTAACCATGTAAAAACCCTGGTTACCTCATTACATGTGCACAAAATAAACATGAAAAACCCAGTTACCCCCACCACATGTTCAAAACTATCTTTAAGTCCCTGGTCAGTTTACCACATGTCTAGTCAATCTAAGTTTGCCAGCACATGTTCCAAAAGTAGGGCATTTCTTTTTTTCCCTGCTTGGCATCTATTTCAGCTCCTTCATACACGTGGTCTTTCTTTTTATTTTTTGGTATCCCTCTCAACTTTAGGCAGTAGAAAAGCTCCAGCATACAGGAACCAACATCAGGTCCATTTTCGCAAGCCACACTCAATGCCTCTCCAAAAACATTTGAATCAAAATAAATAGAACAAGCTCCAACATTGAAATCAGGTGGGAAAACAGGCAAAACAAATAGCCAAACTTGCAAAGGGAAGCTGGCCCTTTAAAGCCAGCCACATTCCAGGTTCTTCGCAGCCCGTGCATGCAGTAGCAAGACCACATAAACTTTAAAAAAGAGAAGAAAAAAAACAAATTTAACTTATTGAAAGACAAATTAGACAAGAGTCACTGAGGGGGTATAAGGAAATCCCACACAGTCCCATCTCTAGTCCAAAGCTCATGTAATTGCAGCAACCATGTGCATCCACAAAATGGCAGCTGATGAAAGAGTTAAGATGGCACTACTACTCCTTCTTCAGAAGACACAGCTCCACTCACTCCAAACCAGAAGAAGCCAAGATGGCATTGTCAATCCTTTTCTGAAAGCAGGAGATTCAAATCCAACAAGGAAAACCAGGATGGCATCGTCAGTTCTTCTCCAAAAGGAACAGCTCCGGCATTCTTTCAGCTCCAACTCCAAAGTGACCTGGCATCAGCAAAACTCACTCGATACAGCAACACAGCAAGCACTTCAGACGTCTCACGTTAAAAACAGCAGCACAGCAAACTTTCTTTAGTTCTCCAAAAGACTTCCAAGCTTTGCAGTCTCAAAATTGAACCAAGTTTTCAAGTACCACGTTTCCCAGACAGCTCACACAGGTCACAAAGTTTCTCCAACATGTTCCCCAGGCTCCTCACCAGCCCTGGCTGGGAATGGAAGCCCACAGTTTGGCTTCTTTCCCTGCCGCTCCTCTTTATACCTTCCTTCTCTGTTCTCTTCTGTACCTTTATGTTCTGTTCTGTCTCTTTCCCTGTCCTTTTTCTCTGTCCTCTCCCTAATCCTTCAATCCTTTCTTCTCCCAAGAAGGCTTAACTTCCCTTTTCAAGTCTCTACCCACCAATGAACAATAGTTGTTATTTTAATGCAGCACGACCAATTTGGGGGCCACAGCCCCCTAACAACATGTTGTTCAAATATCCAAATTCTTTAGACTCCTTTAGCACATACCATCAGCTTATGCATGCTAAGGCTCATAAGTTCACCAGCCTGGGCCTACACCCATGGGCCCCAGCCCACCTCAGCCTTCACAGCTGAGCCCTCATCCTCCTCCAAAAATGGCCAATTCTTTCGTTCTCTCCTAAGTCCCTTTTATATCTTGCTTCTTGTTTTCCCTCCCTTTCAGGAAAAGGGAATCATCTCACCTCCCAAAAACCTTCTTTTCCTTTTCTCCTCCCTTTTTATTATTATTATTATTATTATTATTATAAGTTTATTCTGGTTGACAGTTTAGGCCATAGACATGTACATGAAAATTCCATAAAACGGATGAGTATGTGGGGGGTTAGGAGGGGTGGAGATGGGAGGGAATGGTCAGGGAGGGAAAGTGGTGGGTGGTCCCCAGGGAATACAAAGATTTGAAACACATATATATAAAAAAATTAAGAAAAAAAAGGAATCAGTACAATGTCTACGCTGGGGAGAAGCAGCTCTCCTGCCTGCCTGGCGCTATATGGATGATTCTCTTTTTCTTTCTCCATTCCCTAATAACCCTGTCCTTTTTTTTTCCTCTCTCTCTCTTTTTAAATTTAATTTAATTTTTTAAAATTTGCATATATAGTCCATTATTGTGTACCCCGGGGCTTTCCCACTTCACTAACATTTGTTAACTATCCTGATCTTTTGTGCTCTTCACCTCCCCTGCCTTCTTCCCCCGCCTCCTCTCTCACTCCATGGTTGTTGTCTCAGTCCCATTGGTTGTTGTTTTCATTCTTTCTTATTCGTTTGTTTGTTTTTCCCTATATCCATCATATAAGTGAGACCATCCTGTACTTCTCTTTTTCTTTTTGACTTATTTCTGCTAATATGAATCTTTCTAGTTCCATCCAGGTTGCTGCAAATGACATGTGTTTGTCCTCCTTGATTGATACATAGTAGTTCATCGTGTATATGTACCACATTTTTTTTAGCCAATCATTTGTTTTGGGGCATTTGGTTTGTTTCCAAATCGTGGCAATTGTAAACAGAGCTGCAATGAACATGTGCGTACAGGTGTCCTTTTGAATTAATGTTTTCATGTCCTCTGGGTAGGTTCCTAGTAGTGGGATTGCTGGGTCAAATGGTAAGTCCACTTTCAATTGTTTGAGGGTCCTCCACACAGTCTTCCATAGTGGCTGGACCAGTTTGCACTCCCACCACCAGTGTAAGAGAGTTCCTTTTTCTCCACATCCGCGCCAACATTTGTTGCTGTCTGTTTTATTTATGTGGGCCATTCTTACTGGTGTCAGATGGTATCTCAATGTGGTTTTAATTTGCATTTCCCTGATTATTAGTGAAGTGGAGCATTTTTTC
Organism: Uropsilus gracilis; assembly: GCA_004024945.1. Lineage (NCBI taxonomy): Eukaryota > Metazoa > Chordata > Mammalia > Eulipotyphla > Talpidae > Uropsilus > Uropsilus gracilis. The sequence continues at coordinate 5,002 of PVHY01020210.1, read as the reverse complement.
ATATGTCTATCAGCCATCTGTATCTCCTCTTTGGTGAAGTGTCTTTTTAGTTCTTCTCCCCATTTTTTGAGTGGGTTTTTTGCTTTGTTTTGTTGAGCTGTAGGAGCCTTTTTGGATCTTTATTATCAGACCCTTGTCACTTGTCTGGAGGGCAAAAATTTCCTCCCAGTTGGTTGGGTTTCTTTTTGTTTTGTTTATTGTCTCTTTTGCTGAACAGAAACTTTTTAATTTGATATAGTCCCAGCTGTCTATGTTTTCCTTAATTTTTTTGCCAGCCATCGTTGTTTCCCCAAATGGATTTCTGAGGTGAAATTCATGAAGGGTTTTCCCCAGGTTTTCTTCTATGTATTTTATGGTTGCAGGTCTCACTTCCAGGTCCTTTATCCATTTTGAGTTAATTTTTGTACAGGTGTGAGGGTGTTGTCCTGGTCCATTTTTTTACAAGTTTTAATCCAGTTTTCCCAGCACTATTTACTGAAGAGGCTATCCTTGTTCCAGGATATGTTTTTTGCCCCTTTGTCAAAGATTAGTTTGACCGTATATGTGTGGTTTTATTTCTGGGTATTTGATTCTGATCCATTGGTCTGTTTGTCTGTTTTTGTACCATTACCATGCTGTTTTAAGTATTATGGCTTTTTGTAGTATAGTTTGAAATCTGGAATAGTAATACCTCCATTCTCTCTTCTGTTTGTCAAAAGGGTTTTGGCTATTCGGGGTCTTTTGTTGTTCTCCCTTTCTATCTTTCTGAAAGAATACTATGAATTCTAATGAAAGATCAACCTAACCTTTGTTCAGTTGGGCCCTGAAACAATCACGTCAGAAAGTCAAATCCCAATAATATTGCCAGGTCCTTCTTGAAATTTATAATTCTAAAGCAAAAGGCAAGTATCCGTATTTCCTAGCTAAACAATATTACTGTTAATGAATGATATCAGCTATGTTAATGACAGATGCCACTCCAACAGTAACATATATGTCACATAAATGAGAAACCTTTCTGCCCTTATTTTTTTTTTTCCCTTGACCTACCCCCTCCCCCCTTCTACCTTTTTTGATCTAGGTAAAAGTTTCTTGAACCTCTGTATCAAAAGCTGGGAAAATCCAGAGCATATGTTGTTTCTTTGTTATACTGCTTTGACTAATTATGGATATACTAGGAATTGATAGAGGAAATAGAAATTATCATTTTTAAAAATCTGTTGAAGCTTCACCAGCCCTTCAGTTTTTCCCAGTCTCTTTTTTATCTTGTTCTCTCTTTTCTTTGCACTCCTTTCAAGAGCAAAATAACTTTCTTTTCTATTGTATAGATCAAACGTTGTCATTAGCTGCTACATGTGCCCTTGAAATTTGTACCTTTGACACATATGTTTTTCTTCTACTGAGTTTTTTTCTTTTAATTTTTTTATTATATAAAATTTGTTTATTATTATTTTTTTTCCTTTTGGGTGTTCCTCCCCCCTCTCAATACTGAGTTCTATCTGAAAAGAATATAGTACTGATATCGGGTGAGAAACAAGCAAAATGGGGTACTTAACTAAACTTACAAAGGCCCTTTAAACCTAGCTAGTCCTTAGTTTTGTACCAGCCCACGCAAGCAGTAGCAAGACCACATAAACCTTAAGAGGAGGCAAAAACAGATTTACTTATTAAAAGGACAAAACAAATAAAAGTCACTGGGGGTACAAGGAAACCCTTTGGTAATCTTACCAACCAGTTCAGTCTCTAGTTCAGCTGCACACAGCTGCTCAGCCATGTGTACCCACAAAATGGCAGCTGTCCCACTTGCAAACCAGATGAAGAAGCCAAGATGACACTGATGCTCCTTCTTCAAAAGCACAGCTGTTCACCTCAAGTCAGATGAAACGAAGATGGCGGCATTGCTCCTTCAAAAGCAGGAGATTCAAATCCAGTGAGAAAACCAGGATGGTGTTGTCAGTTTTTTTCCAAAAAGGCACAGCTCCAACATTCTTTCAGCTTCAACTCTGAAGTGGTCTGAAACCAGCAAGACTCACTCAATACAACAGCAGCAACCACTTCAGACTTCTCACAATGAAAACAGCAACACAGCAAGTTCTCTTCAGTTCTCCAGGCATTTTCCATGCTTCACAGTTTTGAAGTTAAACCATGTTCTCAAGTACCAAATTTCCAAGTCTGCTTATGCAAGTCACCAATTTCTCCAACATGCTTCCCGGGCTTCTCTCTGGCCCAGGCTAGGGAAGAAAGGCCACAGTGTGGCTTCCTTCCCTGCCTGCTCCCACACATGACCACAGCAGCTGCAAGACCTCCAACCTCCCTGCTGCTCCTCTCTCTGCCCCTCACCATCAGTTTGCTTCTCTCTGTGTCTCTGTTTAAATCCCTCACTCTTTCCTAAGAAGGCTTGGCTTCCCTTCTCCAAGTCTCTGCTCCACCAGGGCACAATGGCTGCCATTGTAATCAGCACTAGCATGCTAAAGGCTTTGGACCCCCAGTTTCATCACAGCCTCCCCATCAGTACCATCTGTTTATATAACAATAATTGTCAACATAATTACATAATAAAGAGCTAACATTTTTTAGAGAAAAACAGTAACAGTTGGGTCAAATTTAAAAGTGTTTTCAGGGTAGGGGGTAGGCCTTTTCCAAAAATCCTTCTAGTCATCTTTTCCTAACCAGAAAAACACCATAACCTTGCAGTCTTAATACAGGCCAGACAAAAGCATTTGTTAATCCTTAATCTTCCACAATTACAAGTTACCTTTGTCATTCAAATACCTGCAGTTTGCCTACTGCCCTAAGGCCTCTCCCAAACTAAAGAAAAAAAAATTTTTATCCTTTAAACCTGTCCCTTGCTTGTCTCTGTCAGGGTTCTCCACCGGCAGCCTAACTATGTAATTCCAAAGCCAGACCAAACTCGTACAGTGATCAAATTATTTATTACTAAACAGGAATATGCCGGCACGGTGCCTCATGCCTGTAAGCTTCAGCCTATGAAGCTATTGGGCCTAGGGATCACGGTTTGAGTCCCGCTCAGGGCAACACAGTGAGACCTAGTCCCAAAAAACAGCTGTGCCTGTAATCCCAGTACCTGGGAAGCTGAGGCTGGGGATTGCTTGAGTCCGTGGTACCCTGGGCAACATGAGCCTGTGGTTCCAAGGGCAAAATTAGCGAGACCTAGTCTAAAAAAAAACCAAACAACAAAGAAAGAAACAAGAAAGTGACTACATATATATGTATTACAAGATAAACATGTAAAATCCGTTACCCCATTATATGTGCTACAAAATAAACATAAAAAGCTCAATTACCCCACCACATGTCCCCAAAATATCTTTCAGTTTCTAGTCATCTCAGCATACATCCAATCAATCTGAGTTCAGCAGCACATGTTGAGAAAGCAAGGCATTCCTCCTTTTCTCTTTTGGCATGTTTTGGCTTTGATATCAGGTAAGAAAACAGACAAAACTGGGTGCTTACCCAAACCTACAAAGGGTAGTAACTGGCCCCTTTAAAGTCAGCCACATACCAGGTTCTTCCCAGCCTGCACATGCAGTAGCAAGACCACATAAACTTTAAGAGGGAGGCAAAACCAAATTTACTTATTAAAAGACAAATTGGAAAAGAGTCACGGAGGGATACAGGAACCCCTTTAGTAATCTTACCACACAGTCCAGTCTCTAGTCCAAAGCGCACATGGCTTCAGCAACCATGTGTGTCCACAAAATGGCGACTGCTCCACCTTGAGCTGGATGAAGGAGTTAAGATGGTGCCACTGCTCCTTCTTCAAAGACACAGCTGCACTCACTGCAAGCCAGAAGAAGCCAAGATGGTGTCATCAATCCTTCTCTGAAAGCAGGAGATTCAAATCCAACGAGGAAGACCAGGGTCTCAATTCTTCTCCAACAGGCACAGCTCCGGCCTTCCATCAGCTCCAGCTCCACAGTGGCCCTGGCATCAGCAAAACTCACTCAGTACAGCAACACAGCAAGCACTTCAAACGTCTCACGTTGAAAATGGCAACACAGCAAACTCTCCTCAGTTCTCCAAGACAGCTCACACAGGACACAAATTTCTCCAGCATGCTTCCCCAGGCTCCTCACCGGCCCGGGCTGGGCATGGGGATGGAAGCCCACAGCTTGGTTTCCTTCCCTCTCTACTGCCCCTCATGGTAGTGGCAGCTCTGAGGCCTCCAGCCTCCCTGCTGCTCCTCTCTGCTCCTTACTTCTCCATTCTCCTCTCTGTCCTCTTCTGTTCTCTTCTCTGCTCTTCTCTGTTCTGTTCTCTCTTTCACTTGTCTTTATCTCTGTCCCCTTCCTGATCCTTTAATCCCCCTTTCTCGAGAGAAGGCTTAACTTACTTCTCCAAATCTCCACCCACCAATGCTAACAATAGTTATTTTAATACATCAACACCAGTACTGGGGGCCACAGCCCCCTAACAGCTTCTTCTAAACACGTGGTCAAAGATGTGATGTGTTCTTTTTGGGCAATTCCTCTTTTTCCCTTTGGTATGTTTCAGCTACTTCTAAGCAAGTGGTCAAAGACGTGATATGTTCTTTTTTTGGCATTCCTCTCAAATTTAGGCAATAGAAAAACTCCCAAGACACAGGAACCAACATCAGGTCCATCTTCTTAGGCCTCATGGCCTCTCTAAAAGCATTTGAGTCAAACTAGATAAGACAAATTCCAACAGGAAGTTTAAATATCCAAACTCTTTAGACTCCTTCAGCATACACACTAAGCTTATGCATGCTAAGGTCATGAGTTCACCAGCCCAGGAAGACAATGGACCCCAGGCCTCTTTGGCCTTATCACCATGCCTCCATTCCCCTCTAAAAATGACTGAATCCTTTCTTCTTTTTTTTTAATTTTATTTATTTTTTTTATTTATATATAAATTTCACAACTTTGTAATCTCAAGGGTTTGCCCCCCCTCCCTCCCCTTCCATCCCCCCCCTTTCCCTCCTGTTCATAGTTGTGTGTTTCATTTTGGTGCTTAGCTTGTTTTGACTTTCCTCAAGGCTTTT
>PVHY01020209.1:0-25970 GCA_004024945.1 Uropsilus gracilis | reverse complement strand
GGTATTACTATTCCAGACTTCAAACTGTACTACAAAGCCATAATACTTAAAACAGCGTGGTACTGGTACAAAAACAGACAAACAGACCAAAGGATCAGAATTGAATGTCCGGAAATAAAACCACACATATACAGTCAATTAATCTTTGACAAAGGGGCAAAAAACATACCCTGGAACAAGGGTAGCCTCTTCATTAAATGGTGCTGGGAAAACAGGATCAAAACTTGTAAAAAAATGGACCAGGATAACACCCTCACGCCCTGTACAAAAATTAACTCAAAATGGATAAAGGACCTGGAAGTGAGACCTGCAACCATAAAATACATAGAAGAAAACCTGGGCAAAACCCTTCATGAATTTCACCTCAGAAATCCGTTTGGGGAAACAAATATGGCCGGCAAAAAAAAAATGAAGGAAAGCATAAACAGCCGGGACTATATAAAACTAAAAAGTTTCTGTTCAGCAAAAGAGACAATAAACAAAACAAAAAGAAACCCAACCAACTGGGAGAAAATTTTTGTCCTGCAGACAAGTGACAAGGGTCTGATAACAAAGATCCACAGAGAGCTCCTACAGCTCAACAAAAACAAAGCAAAAAACCCAATCCAAAAATGGGGAGAAGAACTAAAAAGACACTTCACCAAAGAGGAGATACAGATGGCTAATAGACATATGAAAAAATGCTCCACCTCACTAATAATTAGGGAAATGCAAATTAAAACCTCACTGAGATACCATCTTACACCAGTAAGAATGGCCCACATAAATAAAACAGACAACAATTGTTGGCGTGGATGTGGAGAAAAAGGAACTCTCTTACACTGCTGGTGGGAGTGCAAACTGGTCCAGCCACTATGGAAGACTGTGTGGAGGACCCTCAAACAATTGAATGTGGACTTACCATTCGACCCAGCAATCCCACTACTAGGAATATACCCAGAGAACATGAAGACATTAATTCAAAAGGACACATGTAAACGCATGTTCATTGCAGCCCTGTTTACAGTTACAAAGAATTGGAAACAAACCAAATGCCCCCAAACGGATGATTGGCTAAAAAAAAATGTGGTACATATACACGATGGAATACTACGCATCCATCAAGGAGGACAAACACATGTCATTTGCAGCAACCTGGATAGAACTAGAAAGGCTCATATTAGCAGAAATAAGCCAAAAAGAAAACGAGAAGTACAGGATGGTCTCACTTATATGAGGGATATAGGGAAAATCAAACAAACAAATAAAAAATGAAAACAACCAATGGGACTGAATCATGGCATGAGAGAGGAGGAAGAGGAAGAAGGCAGGTGAGGTGAAGAGTGCAAAAGATCAAGATAGTTAACAAATGTTAGTGAAGTGGGAAAGCCCCGGGGTAAAAAAAATAAATAAATAAAATAAAACAACAACAACAACAACAACAAAAAACCATACACACACTTACCATATATCGGAAGAGAACAACAGGCCAAACAACCAACAACTAAACATCAACTTAACCAAACAACAATTTGAAGAAAAATGGGAGGAGTTACTGAAAGGGGGATACAGAGGGGGGATATGGAGGGAGGAGGAAGGGGAATACAGAGGGGGGATATGGAGGGAGGAGGAGGGATCAATTAATTCACAATTGTGACAAATCAATAAATTGAATAAAAAAAAACGAGAGAAAAAAATGCTGATGGGAAAAAATGGTCTGGATGTCCAGTCCATCTTGAACACTAATATAAGCAGAATTTAAGGGCCTGATATTAGACTAATTGACTCCAGGTTAGTGATGATTATGCTGTAAGATTTCTCTTTTGGCAGGAGAATATGAGGTCAAAAGAGGGGATTGCATGGACCATGGGGTAGTATTCACATCTGATGTTGAGGTGAGAGGTAGTTTCATCTAATTCACACCCAGTTCCCAGGTTATCTCCTCATACTGGGAAAGCTAATAGTCTCCAGACACATAACATTATAAATCTCAATATTCTAATCATGTCCTTATGCAAATTGTTATAATACCTATTTACATTTCCAAAGACAAGATTGCTAGCATTTATATGAAAATAAAAACTATTTTGAGCTCTAGTAACATGAATCCATGAATATTGCTCCTTCAGTCCAGTGAATTAGTTGTATTAATTGAAAACATACAGCCCAATTTTATTTATATTACCCCAAATTCCTATTATTTAACTTATTTGATGGCCATAATCCTTCTGATTCTCTAATTTCCCTTTATAAGATTTAGGATGACTACAAAATCTTTATTAAAAGATTATAGATCTGTGATTTGAACTATGAGTCTATGCAGAACCAAAGATGATGTAATAAGTTATTTGGCCACTTTCTCAAATTTCCAGGATTCCAGGGATATCAACCTTTATATGGGCACTGTAGAAGCCAGTTAAGCAGCAAATCAGAGAGCATTTCAACCCACTTGATCCTTTGCCAGTACTAAAAAAAAAAAAATGACTTATAAAAATAAATCTCAGAAGTATAAAATAATAATTATCCATTCAAAAACAACAAATGTTGCAAAACTTCTTTAGATAAATAGAGTGAATTTAAGCCTGAATTCAAAGACAAGGTTGAATGTGTGGTAAACTTAGCTTTGCAAGTCCACCTCAGATCTGTTCCTTGACATAACACATGAGAGAAATGAAAGGTGCAACTTGGATATTAGTTTAGAGATGAAGAACTCAGACTTCAGATATTTAGAGTAGATTTTGGGAGAACTTCGATGCTTGAAGAGTGTGTCAGTGGCTAGTAATGAAGAGATAATTTGAAATAAATGAGTATTATGAGAAAAATATAAGGAGGTTAAAAAGTAAATAGCCTTTTTCAAATATTTTTTAAGAAATGATATAATTGGAGACACTGTTGCAACAAGATGTGGGTAAGTACAAAAATATTAGAATTGTATAGTTACAGAACTCTCTATGATCTTAAAACATGGGGGGAAAAAACAACATTCCACCCCTAAAATAGATTTGCTTCTTTCTTTTATGTCACATAACCAAACCAAACTTTAGGGCAAGAGACAGAATGTTCTCTGTTGCATTTTGAAAAGTTAATACTCTTTCCATTCTTTGTAACTTCAAGCACAGCCAAAGAATGGTACCATTCTTAGATCTTGTTAACAAATTGGCCATTTTCGGAGTTTTTTAGAAGTCCACCATCTTTCAGGAGCCTCAAAACTGCTGAGACTATAGAGTATTCAAGGCTGCTCCTTTTCCCCAGCCCTTTGCTCATGAGTGAGGGGGCAGCATGCGTAACATGCTATGGTTGTTTTCACCACCCAAAGAGAGAGAAGGTAAGTTCTTAAGGAACAATTAAGCACATAGAATTTAGTCATCCCTCCAGGAAAATGAGAACTCTGCAGGCTGTGCTCTGACTCACCAAATAATGTTGTGAGGACTCTAAAAGTCTTTGGTGGGGAGGAATATGAAAAGGAACTATAACATTATTCACACTTCTCCTTAATTCAGCTTGTATGTAACAGTCAAGCAAAATTTTAACTGCTTCTTAGGCATAATGTATTTCCAATGAACATAATGAAAATCATATTTGGGAGATCATAATACAAATATTTTGGTAATTAAAAGACATTTATTACAAATTGCAAGAATTATGCCTGGTAGGTGAGTATTCACTGAACAAGCAGTGTGGTTAAGTAGACCTTCATTAAAAAATATAATAATAGAACAGTAATAATACTAATAAACTAAGACATTCATTCTGCATTTGGAATTTGCACATTATCTCACCTAAAGTTCATAATAACTACCCTTTGAATTAAGAGCAATTATTGAAAAAGTTAGACTTAAAAGAGTTTAACTTCCTTGCACAAGGTTACCAGGATATCAGACTCTAAACCCAGTTTCCTTTCTCACTAACCCTCTGCTGCCTTCCTGCCCAATAGTGATTCTACAATGGGCAGGAAATTAATTTAATTTCTGATAATTTTTGGTTTTTATGTTCTGTTTTAAAGTGATATGAATGACACTTGCTTGAGATAAATGGACAGAATTCAGGAATTGATCACCAAAAGGGGTCAAAGAAACAATTCTCAAATGAAGGTAGGGAGGTCTGGAAGAGTCAGAGAATGGAGATGGGTAGTTATTTCCCTAAGACCTGTCCAGCATGTAAGTGAACACCCTCTAAGGGTTTCCACCTGATGTGGTCTGAAAACTTTAAAACACCAAAAAAGTGTTCCTGAGGCTGCACCAGAGATACATCTAACTTGGAGATACAGGGCATAGAGAAAACTCGTATAGAATTTTTTTGTTCAGTAACTAAACCTAAGGCATATGCCTTAAAAGAGACTCAGAAAATTTGACTAAGAGTCTTGAAAAATATTTACAAAGACTGGGTACTATTCAACGTGGAAATCTCCAGCTATAATCATGGTGTGAAAATATGGCAATAGTGAAAAATGTTAAAGGGACTAATAGGAGCACTTTCCTTTTTTACTAGTTTTTTTTTTCTTGATGAGAAAATGAAATATTAAATAGAGAAAATACAGAGGTAGGAAAAAGTTATTCATTCTTTTCACAAGTTAATATTTATTGGACACCTTTTAAATGCCTGCTGCTATCATATGTATTATAGAAGTAGTAGATTCATTGATAAGACTTTAAAATAATTAGTCTTAACATGAAGACAAAATAAAAGAAAAACTTAAATGGAAAAAAATGACATTTACCAGAGGGAATAGTCACATATTTCCAAACTCTCCATTTTGGTAATGTGGAAATTATGTGAAGTGTGATATGAGAGTAAGTAAGATAGATTAAAGAGCACAGTGTCATTTCCATTATTTCTTTATAAACTTTCAGTTTCCCACTTCATGGTGTAAATACTAGGCTGAGCACACTGCAAACAATGACAACTTCCCCTCTGTTATGCATTAATTTGAAAAAAATCTTTGAAAGAGTTAAATTCATTAATTATCAAATTTAGATGCCTAATCAATTTGTTTCCTTGACCCTGCGACTTGAGTCTTTATAGGACCACCTCTGCTACTCAAGATAGTGAACATTTTCATCTTTCTAGATAGATTTGTTATAAAAGGAAGAGACTTGATACTATGATGATACTTTTCAATTTCTTTCAAAAGGTTCTCCCTTGAGATTTAATAAATTTATAATTAGAGCAGTTGTTTTTAGAACAAAATCTTAAGAGAGTTGAACATCTTTTATTGTCCAGAAAGATACCATAAAATTCTCTAAATATTTTAAAATAATTTTAATAAATATGCTTGGAGATCACAAACTCAGTCAAATGTGCAGACTAACTAGTGTCACTGCTTATAGTACAGACAGAGAGAGAGGAAAAAGCAAACAACACATGACTCCATACTAGGCCATCACTTAGATGAAATTCAACCAAGGGGAAAAGTCTGTTCTTTTCTTTTATACTGAGTTTATATATTCACCACGATCATAAATGTGAAACATCAGAATGTATAGGTAACATTTGATGTTGAGCACATTTTAGATTTGGGAGTGTTTCCATTTGATGTTTCCAAGGTACTTAACTGCACTGGAGCTCAAAAGCAAACTTCATCTTATGCAGAGAAATGCTCAGGTTAACTGTAGTTCAAACAAAGATGAAATAAATTATTACTAAGAGTATCCTGTCACAGCTCTGATTATTCATATAAATACTCCAGAGAACTAGTACTGTTGCCCCAACATCCTTGACTTAGTAGTCTTCCCAAAGTTTACTCATTTACCCAATAAATACTTTAGTGTTTATCACTCAATATCACTTGGGTAACAGCTGTGAACAAGATGCACAAAAATCAAAGGGGACTTATATTGATTTTTTTAAGTATTTTATTAGTTTATTTTAAGTCTTTAAAATTTAATCTTATCTATTTCTTATAATGTACACTTATCATAATTCTATACTAAAACCACAGGGAAATTTTGCTTACAGATTATAAGTGACCTATTTCTGTGAGCTATTTTTTTTAAATAGTAAAACAAATCAAATATTTTACCACATACAAATGTATGTTTGCTCTTAATGAACAGAGAAATTTATTTCTCTGCCATAGGAGTTCTTGTTAAGAAAGCATCTCTCAGATGCTTTTGCAGGGTACTGCTCCCCAAATAAACATTTACTCACATTAGCAAAGAATACCATTCTCATTCTGTACTCCAGAAGTTAAACTAGTGTTATTTCTTTCAGTCTTTTTCTTTAGTTCCCAATATTGTGTTCAAATTGTATTAGTTTATTGAAATCATCAAAACTAAGATTCAGTTGTCATTCTGAAAGGAGATAAGGAAAAACTTACAGATCTTTCTAGAAGAATGAGGTAAGACCCAGTTACAACTAGCATAGTAAAGATGAAATGCTGGTCGGGTAGGTGCTCCTATTCAGGGTAATCTATCAACAAGGAGTAGAACTCAAGTTCAAATTTTGTATCTTCACTTATTAAGTCTATGCCCTGGTAGAATTTACTTAATTACCCTTAGATTCCTCCTCCAAAATATGAACAGAGTAAGTATATTTATCTGTTATGAATCTCAAAGGAAACACTGTATTTTACCAATTTTGTTGCTCCATGTATCGTGAAGAAAAGGAAGAACTGGACATTCCTTCTTGCTTATCCATATGCAAAGAGGAATAATATGTCACTTGAGCATGAAAAATGTATGGTACACATTCTCACATTAATACTGAGTGTTAAGCTGTGTTGGAAAAAATGGACTAAGGTACACATTACAAAATAGCTACTCAGTTCTCTTAGTGTCAAGGTCATGAAAGACCAACTGGCACAGATTAGAGGAGACCAATGCAATGTGCAATCCTAGATTAGAAGCTAGCTGAGTAAAAGGGGCATTAGTGGGAAACAGGCAAAATATGAACACATTGTGCAAATTAGTTAGTATAATTGTTCCAAAGTAAATTCTTAAGTTTGATATTTGTATTATAGTAAGGTGTTGTCATTAGGAAAAGTTGAATATAGGGTACAATTAGAACTCTCTGTACTACTTTTGCAAATTTCCTGTAAATATAAGCATCTCAAATTTAAAAAAAATTATTAAAAAATGAACATGCAAAGACCTGGTTTTATTTTTCATCTGTTATTTCATTCATAAAGAAGGTTTGTGTCTGACTAACACAGGTAATAACCAACATAAGGACCTACGTGGATATCTATGTGGCTGCTTAACTTATTTCTTTCTTTCTAGAATTATCAATTCTTTCAGAAACTTTTTTTATGAAGTTATGTAGTTTCTTCTTGTAGAAAATCATCTCTGTATACTGACCTTGAGACTTCTCTTAGTATCTAGTTTTAGGAAAAGAGAAACAATAACTATATTCTCCAATCTACCTTTACAAGAAATAGAACTGATGCTAAAATGTTGCCTTCACCTGGCATTAATTACCAATTTTTTTCACCTTGATAAAGGACATAGAAGATACCTAATTTCTAAATTTCAATCAAGGAAATATTTGCAAAATTATGTATTCGAGTTCAAAAGCAAGACCTAGTTCTTACAAGAATTGGTAATAGCAGGTGGGAAATCAGTTTGAAACATGGTAAAGGCAGAAAGACATGTAGAAAATGGCTTCTTAATGGACATACAAGCACTTGCCCTAGAACAAGGGATAGTACAAAATCCTTGCTCTCAGAACTCTGATGGGGGGAAAGAACCGAATTAGCAAGAAGAATGAGCTGTTGGACGAGAGCGCCTTTCGAGAAATGAAACTAACCTAAAAGTCTATACTATCTGGTTTAAATAGCTCACATAACACTAGGCTTAATACTTAAGGTAGGTCTTAGGGAGGGATTTTTTTTTTTTTTTTTTTTGGCTGTAGTCATTTTGAGGACAGGGAAGATAACTAGGTTATATATAAAACCAAAGATTTGACAGGAATTTAATTACTATACTTTTCCAAATTGATTGCAATTTAAAATTATACTTAATTTATTAATCTAGAAAATTTTACTTCATTATAATAGATTTATTTAAGAAATCATGTATCTTATAAAATATTTTATGTAGATCAGGCTCATGCTGTCATGTATATCCAGTGGCAAGTCAAAGTACAAATAGACAACTGAGTCATATGTAGCGGTTCTAGTAAGAAGTACTAGGTGAATCAGGAGGAGAGTTAAAGCTCATACAGAATAGTTGCTGTGCAGCCAGCAACACAGGCTACTTAGGATGTGACTTCTCAAGAAGAGCAAAAAAAGTCTAGGTTCTGAGAGGTTTTCATAAATATTACACTAAATGATCTTTCATTGACAACTATTTTTAATTTAAAAATGTATACTGATGGGAATATCATTGATTCTAAAATATAATGCTAGGGCTGTTAATGGGACTTAAAAACCTGCTCACTAGTCAAGTAAAATGAAGATTATGTATCAACTGGCTTATCATTTTCTTTCGAGAAAAAATACATAACTAAAAGATTTGATCAGTTTTCAGTGACTAGAAATGGATATACCATTCAACCAAGTAATTTAAAATAAAATTGATACATTATAACTAAAAACAGGGGTATAGGAATGGGATAGTAAGCAGAGGGAGCAGATTTAAAAGGAAAAGTAGAGAGAGCAAGGTAAGGAAAGTGTTAAAAAACACACACACACACACAACAGTGGGCCAAATGGTGCTGAGAAAGCATACTGAGAGAGGTTAAAGAAACATTCATATAGTGAAAAAATAAACAAAAGCCATGAGGAAAAGACAAAACAAGCTAAGCACCAAACTGAAGCACACAACTATGGGCAGGAGGGAAAAGGGGGTATTGGAGGGGAGGGTGGAGGGGGTAAATCCCTGGGATTGCAATGATGTGAAATTTATATATAAATAAATTATATATATATATTATATATATAATTACATAATATATAATTATTGAATTATATGAATATATATGAATATATATATGAATCCAGCAGGGAAAAAAAAAGAAATGTTCACTTGATACTGAGTTTTGCTTTTCTGTGTACCTCATTTGTTCAGTCCCCAATTAAGTGAATAAAAAGATAGTGCATGTGTTCAGATGTCCAGGATGGTCTATCTAACAGAAACAGATGCAGCCACAAAGAAATCCAGCCCACAGACTACAGAGACTGTTTTCTAGTGAAGAATCAGATGAGCAGATCAATTACTACTTAATCTGTCAACAGTAATAAATTAAATAGACAACATAATTAGCAAGATAAGAGAGGGAGAGCTCATCATTAGACTACTTCTTTCAGCAGGTAGTCAAGGAAATACACATATTAAGAGAATATTAAAGAAGTAAAGGAGCTGTGCTTGAAGTTATCATTGTATATTTTACATCATCTTGATAAGCACAAGCATTGTTCATCATTACCCAGCACACGATGGTATAGCTAAAGTTGTTTTCCACGAACAGCCTAAGCAGGAGAGAAAAATAGCATCACCCAGACAAGAAGAGAACAAGTCCATTGTATCAATCTGCCATAACAAGACACTACAAACTTGGTGGCTTCAACAACAGAAATGTATTTTATCACAATTTTGGACAGAAAGCCTGAGCTCAAGCTACTGTTAGGGTTTGCTTCTGGTGAGGCCTCTCTTTCCAAGTTGCAGACAACTACTTTCTTACTATGTCCTCACATAGCTGTTCCTCTTTATACCAGCAGATAGAGGTTCTTGGTGTCTCGTCTCCCCTTCTTCCTTCCCTTCCCTTCCCTTCCCTTCCCTTCCCTTCCCTTCCCTTCCCTTCCTTTCCCTTCCTTTTTCTTTTCTCTTTCCTTTGGTTTGTCCTAAACCTAAATACACCCTAGAAATTTGCAAAAAAGGTTAGCAGAGGGGAGGAGTAAAGGGTGAGAAGCAAAATAGGTGGAGATCCATCCAGCGGACTATGTTGGGAAAATATGGGTAATTTTAATGATGGGGAGATGTTGTAGCATATATCTGAAGGTGCGAACCTATAATTCTGAGTCACAACAGTGTTGAAAATCAATGTTATTTAATAACAAACCAAATATTTCAAAAAAAAAAACACATTAGATTGTTGCATTTGAACTGCTGGACTTTATCATACTTAATAGAAATTGGAAATCATCATACCATATGTCAATATGATAAAATAATCTTATTTAATTTTTTCAAAATATAAAGATTATAGAGAATTTGAAAATTATATGAAAACAAAATGAAGGGAATTAAAAAAAAAGTATATTACTCTTAATAAATTGGCTCCATAATCATGATCTCACTTAACTTTAGAAGAGGTTTCACCTTCCTAAATCCCAATCTCTGAACACAGTATGTTGACTTTGGGGGAACACAATTCAGTCCTTAACTGTCATTGTATCTTGTAAACTGATTAGGGTTCTTTAACTACAAACAATAAACATTAACCATGATTAATCAGAACAAAAATATGTGTTGATAATATGTCAAGGACAAGACTGCCTATGAACCTGGTACCCCTGAACTGGGTGGTACATAATCAATATGATCATAATCTATGGCCTTATTCCAGAACCTCAGAAAGTGGAAGGAAATGATTGTGAACCAGACTTGGGAAGATCAATTATCAAAGAAATGCAAGCAATTTTAAAATCTGTAACTAGGTAGAGTCTCTTCAAAGGCCTCCCACAAGGTGAAAGGACTTCAATAATTTTCAGTCTTTGTGGTCTTCTAATTAATGGTAAAAAATTTAGAGAATTTGATTGCTCTCATGTCATGTACATATTTCTTTGTAAAAACAGGTCAGCATTGGCAGACAGCTCTAAGCTTTTCTTCAGTTGGTCTAGACCGATCTCCCAATCTAAATCAAGTTTCTGCTGTCAGAAACAGAGGAATAGACTCTAAACCAACAAAATTATAATAGAAGAAAATGGATTCTGAACTAGGTGCCAGGATTGGAAACCCTATTCTTCCTTGTATTTACTAGCTCTGTGGCTTAGAATAAGCCACTTAATGGATCTTTACATCAGATTCTTCATATGTAATCAGAAAAAAGTCCCAGAATATCTCAAATAATGCTGATTTAATTCATTTAAGAAATAGCTGATGAGAGCTCTGTTAAAGAATGTTGGCTAATATTTATCTGGGACTTGAAGTACTTATTCATGATCCAATGTATATTGTGCTTTAGAAAATAATGTCCCCTAGTGATAATGTCACTGATGATCGTTTTACAACCTATACATGCACACATGTGTGCAGGTGCAAGTATACATTCTCATTGATATAGATCTCATAAGTTACTCACTAGGCATGTTATTACAAAATATGCTTTAAAATTGCCTTTGATAAAATCATACTTGTGAAGATTCAAACCTGCTCAGAGCTCAGAGATCAAAGCAAATGATAAATATAGTATTTTTTAGGTTAAGAGAAGGGAGGATGGGTGTTAGTAACCATTGTATAAAATTGGTTTTATTCAACATCAACAATTTTTTACATGATGAAAAGTTGAAGAAGCACTACAATTATTGGAAAGTCTAACAATGAAGTCGTAAAGGGGGAAATAAGGAAAATGAAATTCAACTAAACAACAGAATAGCATGATGAAATTAAATTAAATTGAAACAGTAGGCTCCAAAATTATAAAACTTATTATAATGTATTTTGCAAAATTGTTTACATAATCATCTGCCGCTCAATCAAAAGCTCTATGAGTCATAATTCATTTAATTAAAATCATTGAGTATTGACTGTGCACCAGGTACAGTGTTGTTCAGTGGGAGTAACAAGTCTGCATTTTAGTTATTAGTGCACAGATTCAGTCTGATGAATTTTTGTGACCTCAGCATCTAACAACCTAAAAATGAAATCAAGGAATTAGTGGCCATTTTTCCAGCGACAGGTGGCCTAATGAAAGTGCTCATTTAACTCACAGATAAATGCCTCCAAAAAGACAAAGATAATACTCATTTACTTATTTGAAATTAACAGACACTGCTTTCACTGCTTGTCCTGCATTCTCACTCAATTCTCAGACTATAGAATTTTGCTTACATGTTATATTTCAGGAAGTAGTAGAAAGGTAAATCTTGTTACTTTAAATAACTTTTATTTTTAAATAGTACTGAGTAATGGCACTGAGATTCCAACCAGGGATGTCTGATTTGAAACTTTCAAATCTTCAGTAATTTTACTTTTTAGGGCATGGGATAATTGAAGAGGATTTTTAGCTGTGAATCTCATATATGCTTAAGAGCTGTGATAATTTTCATTCAGGCATGGTTGAAAAAACTAAGAAAGATTCAACCGGTGGGCTGCATTAATGATTACCTGAAATTTGAATTACCTTACATTGAACATGATCACTGCTTCTTTATCATGAGCTAAACTTAACTATGTGAAGTTATGTAAAATCTTATGTTTTAAATGATGCCTACAACAACTCCATAATATGATGATTGATAATGGCAAGGGATAACCTCAAACTTTTATAACCTAATTTTTAGAAACTTATAGACTAAGATTTAGTAACTTTATTTGACTTGTCCAAAGACACAGGAGAAAAACATTTTTTGGAATCACCAGCCACACTTTAGCTCTCCAAGATGTATTTACCTAATACTGTTTGCACCAAAAATAAAACAAATCACAAGTTTGTTTTACCCTCCTGTAACTTTTTTTTTTTTTTTTTTGAGACTAGGTCTCACTGTTTTTGCCCGTGGAACTGCAGGCTCTCGTTGCCCGGGGTACCACGGGCTCAAGCAATCCCCAGCCTCAGCTTCCCAGGTAGCTGGGATGACAGGCACATGCCACCACGCTCAGCTGTATTTTTTGGAACTAGGTCTCGCTACGGGCCCCAGGCGGGACTCGAACCACAATCCCTAGCCCCGGCCACTTCATAGGCTGAAGCTTACAAGCACGAGCCACCGTGCCCGGCCTACCCTCCTGTAACTTGTAAGGATATATTGGTTATATAGTAAAAAACTAACTTTAGGATGTAAGACTCATCTAAACTTTGTACATAAGAATGTCAGTGCTAAATTCTGAAGTATTCCATAAATGCTGAAGAGAACAAAGAATAGATCTCAGGAAAATAGCCTGAAATCAATGAGGAAAATTACTCTAGAAATCAATATCACCAAAGGAGACAAATGGCTGACAGTGAGGACAAATTAGACCTGCACACACAATGTATACAGCACCTAAACAGGCAGTGATTTCCGAGGCAGCATATAAAGACATTTGATTCTAGGATGGTAAAGAAATAGTTGTTTTCTACAAGGCTCTGGGGAGAAATCATCTGATAACAGTCTGAGGTAACATAACCCAATCAAGAGCATGCAGACAAGTCAACAGAAATGATTGAGGAAGAGAAAATATTGATTTACAAATTAAATGAAGGAGCTTAATTGTGTAAATTAGTGTTGTAATGACAAACAAGCCCATGTTTCTGAACAGTCACACCACTTCTCCAAAGAAGGATAGGTATCCTTTAGTCTAATTTATGTGGATTTACAAAAACAGATGGGCCACTGACCCATCTAAAAGGTCTAAAAGAAACTAAAGTTATCTTCTTTTTCCTAAAAGTGATACTAAAATCATTCCAAAAATTGAGAGCAAACCTTGATTTAATTAAAAAATAATGACAAAGATTTTGGTTTATTCACTTTTACAATGAATATTACTGAATAATTGCTCCAAGTTTGGCATTTGTATCAGGAATGAGACCAGAGAATAAGTCTTTACATCTGCCCTTAAAGAGTTAATTTAATTCAAAATTCAGCTGTAAAAAATGTTATATTAGATGATGACATGTGATTTAAAATGCATGCATCTGTATTATGATGAGAAAAGTCACTTAGATGTAAAGCAAGTTTTTAAAGGAAGTAGGACAAAATAAATTATATTGTAAATAATCATTGTTTTCTTTTGCATGGCTTTATAACTTCCCATGTTACTTTATACTCTTCACATGCATTTTAATGGCTACAAAATCTGTTGTAATGTGAAAGCATTTGTATCTCACTGGCAGAAGGGTCAGGGAATAGGCATAGTGACAGACCAGAAGATAACTGACAAGTTACTCCTCTTGTGGTACCCTAGAAAGCCAACACTATCAGCTAGGAATGTCTCTGCAGCTGACAAGAAGTATAGGTCCATATTTGCCTTGGCTAACAAATGCATTGACTTCCCATGGAAGACAGTGAGGACTTGCCTCTCTATAAAGCACTAGCTCCTGCAGCCTACCTTTGTGTCAGAGTGGCTACAATTAAAGTTGAAGAACATGGAAATAGCTACACAAATGTGGGGTTGGCAGGTGGGTATCTTCTATTGCAGTCTTATCATGAGGCCCATCAATTCCATTGGGGTCATCATCCTATCCTTTTGGTTTGTATCTGGAGTGACATTTTGTTTACTGCCTCTAAAACTAGTGGTTCTTTCTACATGAATTCTGAAAAGAAGCAGGTGGTTAACAATTTACACTAAAAATAACTACTATCTCTTTAATAAGAACAATGAGTAATGCATGTTGCAAGTCTATTCTACTTTACATGTATTAATTCATTTTATTTGGAGTAAATTTAAGATTATTTTATATATGATTAGAAACTGAGGAGATAGCTGCTTAGATAAACTGCCCAAGATCAACCAGCATGGCTAAGAAAGAGCTAAGAAGGAGCCACTATAGGAATCTAGGCAGTCTAGACAGAGAACCTTCTTGTATTACAACTAAGTTGCACCAGCCAGGTACGGTGGCTTATGACTGTAAACTTCAGCCTATGAAGTGGCTGGGGCTAGGGATGGTGGTTTGAGTGCCGCTCGGGGCAACACAACGGGACCTAGTCTCAAAAAATAGCTGGGCGTGGTGGTGCACATCTGTAATCCCAGCTACTGGGAAGCTGAGGCTGAGGAGCTTGAGTCCGTGGTACCCTGGGCAACGTGAGTTTGCAGTTCCATGGGCAAAAATAGTGAAACCTAGTCTCCCAAACAAAATAAAAAAGTAAGCTGCACCAAGCAATGCCTATTTAATTAATCCAGTGACTGGCATGAAATGAGATCCCCATTAATCAATATATGCCCTCCTAGAGTCAAAGATTCTCCTTCAGGACAAGGTCGTTTAACCAACAACTGCTTAACTACAGTCTTGTATCTCACTTTAAAAAGAGATAAGAAATTCCAGCTCTCAGAAGTTTGCTGAAGACTCAAAGTGTGATTTTTGACTCTTAGTTTTTCTCACCCGTATTTTGCCTATTGGATCAGTTGAGATTCAGGCACCTGAAGCATCTAAATTCATTACACAATGAGGAAAACTGAAGGGAAAGGAGGGATAAATCCAAGCCCTTAATGAGGACTCAGAAAAAGACTCACAGAAACCAGTGGCAAATTTTGATACCAATGACAGTGACAGTGGACTGAGACCATAAAACAAAACCAGCCGAGATATCAACTAGGAGCCAGGTAGTTCTGAATCGAAGTGTGCATCCAAGGACAAGAAGGCAAACATGTCTGGAGTCATCCTGTCACCAACTGGAGACCATGGTTGGAATCTGTTAACTCAGTCTTGCTCTCGATTCAGCAGCATGGTGATTGTAACCCATTCCTCTTTGTCTGTTCTCACTCAGACATTGCTCTGTGGATGATAATACAGTTAATACTATATTAACATATTAACACCACTGCAACTCTTTAAGGTTGGTATTAGTATTATTTCAATTTTAAAGTCAGCAAACAGAGTCTCATAATGATGAGATAATGTTTCAGGGTTATTGTCACAGAGCAGGATTCAAAACCAGGTGGCTTTGTTTCAGAGTTTCCATTAACTAGCACAGTGCATAGTCTTTCAATGGCTAGATTGAACATATTGATTGCATTTGTCCGGAGTAATTTCCTCAGTATGTTTTGATGTCTTGTACATATGATGAGAACAAAATGTTTCACTTATTTATTACAGTAACTAGTGTGGCATATTCTTCTATCCTTTACTAAAAACATAGCTTAACATGGTGATTTTTATGGTCTCTCTACCTATATGCTTAAATACATTGACAATCAAGTCATTCCTTCTTACTGGAAGGATTTCAGATTACTTTTTGAGCATAATAAATAACCCTATAAGGTAGATAAGGACAAACCTGGTCATATAAAAAAAAGATTCCTCCTCAGAGATTATATAGCAGGTATCAACAACAAAAAAAGAAGCTCATGGGTCTTTTAAGATCTTTAGTTGTCATACACCATTAAATTTCACATTTTAATAAACTGATGCAAATTTACTCCCTTTTTTACTACATTCATCTTTTATAAGGAATTCAAGTCTTTTTTCCAAACCACATCTGAATACATAACATGACCTTAAACAAGTGGTTGATCTAACCAGTCAAGACCATTGGATTGGCTACCAGTGTTGATACTCTGGGGAGGGTGGATCAGAGTCAAGATCAAGGAGATTCAGGCAGAAAGCACCTTTTAGACTCCATATTTTAAGCCACTTAGCCATAATCAACATAACTCACATGCATTCTCAGTTACATGATCATCCTAAATAGTCCTTATTTATTTTCAATATATTCCTCTCTTGAACCTCTGTCCCTCACCTGCAGAGATCTGAAAAAAGGAATTTGAACAGCTTCTGCTGTGAAATCAAATCATCGTTAAGTTATAAAAAAAATTAAAAACTACTTTGAGTGTAAACACAACTCACAATACATAAAGCAGGGCTTTGTCAAAATGATCAGAAAAAAATAAGGTAATTTTATCTGTATAGGTGGCATCACATTTCTTCCTGTACGTGATTCCTCAGACTGATACCAGAAGATCAGCATTCTCATTGAAATTTCAAGTGTGTTGTGCTTTCTGCTCAGATAAGCTTGACAGTCCACATCACAGCAAAGCCCAGGATTTGTGTGATGAGCAGATCACCCAGAAGAGAATTTCATGGAGAATATATGAGAATTTGCAACTTCTATCATGGACACAAACATAAGATGAAATCTAATTTCATTATGATTTATCAATAATCAGTAAAGGAAATTTCTAAAATATTTTCTTACTTTGACAGCATGGTTGTGATACCGTAAAATTTAGCTACCTCTAGGTATTACTGAACATTATGTTGTGATTTTAAAGTGTGGCTTTTTTTAAATAGAGATTTTCCACTTATACTCACTAGAGGATAGCACAAACGACTGCTGAAAGAACCAAGGTACTGTTCTCCAAGGTAAAAAGTGCTAACAGACTTCCAGGAATGTTTTCTCCAACAATCAAAGTGCCAATATTGTTTCAATTAATGTTAAATCTACTTAAAGGTACAAAAGTATTTTTCAATCTAAAAACTGCAAACACTTAGCATTACCCAAATATGATATCTTTCAGTTACATACAGGGATTCAAGGGCATTTATACTGATGCATGAGTGAGTCCATTCTAATGTAAAAATGAGATGAACATGAAATTTTGAAAGAAAGGGAATGGTCATGTGCTATAACTTTCAGTGATTGTTCCAGGAATTATGGTTGTTTAACCAAATGGAAAAATTCAACGGTAGAGAAAAGATCTGAGAGAGCTATATATACTGATATCCCAAAAACTTAGCTTCCATTAGATTCTGGTATGTTTATTTATATTTTCATATGATTTATGTTGCTAATAAATATCCTGCTGTGCTGTTTCAGATTACAGAAATGTTTTGAGGAAACTTTATATAGTCTTCAATTCTGAAGGAAACTATTTAAAGTAATTTATAGTGGAGATCAGTGATAGGTATTGAGTGTGTAAGCAAGCAGATGAAGAACTTACTAAAGAATAGTGCCATTCCTGATAGAGACAGAAAGCGGACCCATAACCCCAGAGATGGTCCCTAGCTGTCAGCAAGCTCACTGGTAACTTCCTACTTTTCTCTGGTTATGTGTATATAAAACAGCAATGTCTTAATGACTCAAGAAAGGTATTTTCTACAGTCCTAAGTAAAACAAAGAGGAAACTGTAACTAGTATAAAATTTCAAAAATATATGTAAAGTATATATTTTTAGTATTACTGAAATATTTATTGCAAATATGATATTGAGCTTCAACTGAGATTTCAAAATTTCTCTTTTCATTGTTTCATCCTCATTGACTAGTTCATAATTGTCTTTCAAAATATACTACTTTCTTTTTCAAACCCTAAGTCATTCTCTCATTCATTTCTGAAAGAGCAAAATACACTAATCCCTCTCTTTCTCAAAGTTACCAGGAATATCTGTGATATACATATCACCCTTTCCCACTTTCCTTGAAATACTTAAGGTGACCGAAATCAAAGTCTTAATTAACTTGCTCTAAGGTGTTTTTCCCTAGACTTCATCCAAGTTGAATTATTATCCATTCAACAATTCAAGCCAGAAACCTAACAATAATGCCTCTGTTCTCTCAACCCAACACGTAATATTCCTATTGATTCTGTCTCAAAAATATGTTCACATTTAATCTGCATCTTTCCATTTCTATAACCTTCAGATTTGTACAGATCAACATCATCATTTCTTGATTGTAGCAAAAACTTTCCATCTAGTTTTCCTGCTTTTATTCTTTCCTTATTTTATTCAACCCAGTTCACTATCTACTTGTCAATCAGATAAAAAGTGTATTCCTTAGTATATTCTCATATAAAAGTAGCTCTTTCCTTTAATATTTAGAGTAAAATCCTAACCTTTTATCAGTGTTTTCAAAGCACTAGCTACTATACTACATTTCTCAGCCCATATATATTTAAATCTTCCCATTCTCTCATTTACTAAACCCTAACATCATTGAATGTCTATTGATTTCTTTTTTCTTTAATTTTTATTTTGTAATTTCCATACAATATTGCTCACATTTGTATGGTTGTTGTTTCCCTTAGGTTTGACCCTCCCTTCTGTATTGTACTTTTGTTCCCCACCTTACCCCTCTTTTCCGTCGTTCCCCCTCTAGTCATTCCAGCGCCTCTCAGTGCAAGCTATTGGTCCATGTTTGGCCCACTAGTCTTTTCTTTTTTTGGAACTATGTCCTTTTTTTCTAGAGGTGGACTTGCATTCCTGGACAGCAACAGACAAGGCTGCTCGGATCTCCAGGAGTAACTGAGGCAGATAGGCCGAGCACGTCAGGAACTTATTATAAGGCAAATACGTGGTGCACGTCTCCAGGATCCTTTCTGATATCTGTCACATGTTGCTGGTTCTGTGCTGTAAAGTTCTGCTATCTTGGTTTGGGAATCTAACTCCCAGGTGCTAGCGGTGGAGGCATTCTCTGCTGGGGACCTGCTTCCCCAGGTGGTTGGCCTAGCTCCTCTCCTCCCTCCTGTTAGCAGTTCTGCCATGGGGCCACAGCCTCATCATTGTGGCTTTCTTCTCCCATTGATTAGTAAAGGATGGAGCCTCATTCTGTTGAACATAACTGAACCAGGGGTTTGGTTCCCCAGTCCCAGAAATAATACAGGTAGAAATCTGTGACCGGTCACCTCAATTGCTGTTTGCGTCTTCTTGTCTCAATGGTTCCCAACACCCAACAGGCTGCTTGTCCTACCTAGGTGGGTTCAGGCTGTTATCACTTCCTTTCCTCTCCATTATATCTGCAGCTGAAGAGACTGGATTTCTAACTCCTGGTGCAGGTCTGATTGAGGTTGGAGTAAACCACAGCCCACACCATTAGAGGTACCCAGTTGCACCCCCTGCCCACATGGAGGCAGAAGCCAGTATCCCCAGACTGAGATGCCTGGACCCAAATATCAGGAGACCCTAAGATCCTGGTAGCATAGGACATACTCTTGTCTCCCACCTCTGCCAGCAACCTAAACCATGGCAAGGGTGTGCTGCTGGAGCTCTTCTCCCAGGGCCTGTACCATTTAAACGAACCTAACTCCTACCCCCAGCTTGATTAGACTCACTGGGCTTGACTTGGAAGGTGGAGCCTACTATTTCCCTCTCCCAGCTCAGGACCCCTGGCACTGAAAGGGTAGAGGCCAGAGCCAACAACCCCAAGACCCCTAGACCTTGAGATCCTGAGACCCCAGTGGTGCAGGATTTACCCTATTCCCTGCTGGAAGGCTCCCCAAAGGGCTAGGCCTTTTGAGGAGCCTTCAGCTGCTACTCCCAACCCAGTTTGGATCAGCACTGGGCTTAGAAGGGGGGCCTACAAATTCCCTCTTCCAGCTTAGGACACCTTGGGATTTTCCCAGCCTCCATTCCTACCCACCCAAATAAGGGTAGAGTCCAGATCCCCCAGTTCAAGACCCATAGACCCCGAGACCCTGCCAGCCCAACACCCCAGTGGTGTGGACATCCTTTGATTTCTAACGCACACAAGATTCTTCTTATTTATGGTTTTGGGTATTTCCTTTCCTTGAATTTTTCTTATTCTTTAATCTAATCCACTTGTGTCTTATCAGAACATACTACCTGTCACCACTTGAAATCACCCTATTTATTTGTTAAGTATTGCATTTCCCACCTTAAAATGTTCTTCCATGAAGGTAGAAGTTATATTTGATCAGTTCATATATTAGTATATATGAATTAATTATATGCATAAAAACTACCACTCAGAGAAACTAAAATATATATTAACAAATATTCCCAGACAGTCATTTGAAAACAATAGTGTAATATATAGATCATAGAAGTTTACAATAAAATATATTATTCAATATTTTCAGAGCAAAATTTTGTTTTTAATAAACTCTATAGCTTAGATATTAGATATTAGATATGTCTGATGTCTGCTTTTTGTTTATTTTTTGGGGAAAGAAAGAGACCTCCAGAATCAAAAACAAACAAGCAAAACTTTCAAGCTCTATATTATTGATATTGGAACAAGCAATTTTATGAGAAAATGCTAAAAAAAAAAACAAAAAAAAAAACAAAAAAACTGTGCCTCTCACAATTGCCCGATCCAAAATTCAGTACTTGACATAGCTGATAAATTTAAAGAATAAAATTTTGTGACATTTGTATAGTTCAGTAGGATTTGACAGCTCAACAAGTCTGGAATGCAGTCATTGTGTTCATCTCTATTTTGCTGCTTTTGGTACAGAGAGTCTGTGCAAGTGAATACAATGAAAATAAAATAATTTCAAAAGCACTTGACACATACATAACAAAGGTGTCCTAAACTATTTTATCAAGTCTTGATGCTCAACCTATCAATTTGTAGCAAAACACTGACCTCTGAATTGTTGTTACAAAAACAAATTGCAACAACTATGGCTTCAGAAACTTATCATTTTATGAAAAATAAAAGTTTATTGTGATAAAGTTGTTGTCTATATTTCCAGAAAAGCATAAGTTATACAAAAGTTGCCACAGTCTTTAAAAAACAGTACTGGTAAATGCCATGCAATGAACAATCTTATTAGAAAATATCCTTCAATTACAGGTATTTCAGAAATATCTTCATTTAAAAATAATTTAAAATTTAAGTTACAAGAATAGAAGCAATAACTTTATACACTTTAATCAAATGAACTATTTTTAAAAATACTTTGCTACATTTAGCAGTTTATATTTATAATGAGAGCTTTATTTAAGTAATTATTTTCTCTGGGCCATTTAAGAATAGGTAGCAAGCAATATATCACTTTAACATTTAAAAAAAATTTCCTCTAACAAGAATGAAGAAAATTTCCTCTAACAAGTTGTTACCACTGGTAACAACTACTGTTTCAGAAAAGAGTGATAAAAGTCACTCGTTGAGGATTATGAATAAGTAAACAATAAAAAGTGAGTAAAAGAAGTCAGAATTTGAGAAATGATCAACCCCAGTACAATTTGTACTATTCTGTGTTTTTTCGTCTCCCTTATTTCCTAGACTTGACTTAAGAAAGATACAGCAGTTAGAGCTGATACAATCAAAAAACCTTAAGAGAAATACTCTCTTTTTCATTACACAAAATTAGCTATAGTTTTCAGGGCAAATTCCTTTTCTTTTTTTCTTTTTTCATTTTTTTCCATTTTTCCCTCTCATATTGCTTCAGGGTCAACCCCAAAGAGATATGTATGGTAACTTTAATATTGGAGTATTGGAGTATAAGATTTAAAATCATAAAGCTAATCTCCATCTCTGGCCAAATAGACAAGAAAAAGTGATCATCACTTTTACCCCAAGTGCATATGATATGGGATTTTCATTATTTTATTTTCTTTCCTGACACTTAGCCATATAAATGTAGCAGCTCAGGAGGCTAACATTTTGAAAGAAGCTTGATCTCCAGAAAATAAAATTGGGATAGGATTCTTGGTCATCAGCAAGTGTAACTGAAATCTTGCTGAGGGCAAAGTTGAGTAGGAATTCCATATTATGCATATGAACTAACACAAGTGCAAGACTCATC
Source organism: Uropsilus gracilis (assembly GCA_004024945.1). Lineage (NCBI taxonomy): Eukaryota > Metazoa > Chordata > Mammalia > Eulipotyphla > Talpidae > Uropsilus > Uropsilus gracilis. The sequence goes on along the minus strand of PVHY01020209.1, from coordinate 3,712 downwards.
TCCAATATGAGAATGTGTAAAATATGTCCACAAAATTATGGGAAAGACTGAGAACCACTCTCACTCTCAGAAGACTGATTCACCTATGATACAGATAGCTCGTACCTATATACCACACCAAATGCTTTGAAGATTTAATCAAGAAACCATTCATTGCTGAAAGAACACAAGAAAAAACAGTAGAATGATTGCCTGGTAAAGCAATGACAACAGCAGCACCAACATTCTCTGAGAATTTTACAGGACCTCATAACAAAATAGTCTTTGTCTGGTATGCCCTATCATATATTCCATTTGATTTTTAAAATTCCAGAAAATATGAGCTGTGAATTTGAGCAAGTTGACAAATTTAAGCAAGGGAAATATAATAAACTGATAAGAACCTTAAAATGACTCACATGTGGGTACCACACAAATACCTTAAAGCACAGATTTTCTCATGTGAGGAACTTGGAAGTTGCTGTTTTCTTAGAACAAATGAAAGTACTGAACTGACTGAAAAAAAATCAACAACTATTTATAAATTCACAGGGAGAAAAACAGAGAAAACTGTTGCCTTCAAGATTAGAAAGTCAGATAAGAGAAAACGGGATAATGACTCAACAGAATAGAGACCCTAAATGGCAACATCCTTGGGGACCACTTTTGGATATGAAAAACCTCACATGTAATTGGTGAAGGCTAAGGGCAGACAATTCCAAAAGTTAAAAATTTCAGGGAAACCCAGTCATAGATGGCTGTGGCAGGAGCTTGGGGACACATTTAACACAGTGTTGAAAATTTATCTCTGGGAGTTCAACCAGATTCCCACAATTAATAGAGAAGAAAAATCTCATTGGGATCCCTGAAGAGGAAGTGGGTAGCAAGTCTTTTTCAAATACACTATTTTTGCTGATCCTTTGTTCATTCTCAGAAGGTCAGCTCTTGGGGGAAACTAGTTAAACAGAACCTAACCTACTGCCTATTATCAAAGTGAACTAGTATAAAAAGAATACTCAACTCCAGCACAGTCTAGCCATCTAGTTTTAGTTAGAGAGTACATTAATAGAATCACTCAAAAAATAGTGGAAAGAAACAAAGACTGAAAAGAAATCAGAATACCCAAGTACAATTACAAAAGGTATCCCTTACATGGGAGTGTCAGAAACAGAGAGAGGAAAAAAGCAGAAAAATATTTTAAACCTGAGAATTTTCTCAAATTAATGTCAGATAGCAAACCACAGTTTCAGGCAGTTCAAACAAGATAATGCAAAATAAATAAATAAATATTTAAAAAAACCCAAAACAAAGAAATAAAAAATTCACATAAGCATACTATCTTCAAATTAAAGAAAATAAAAGATAATTTTAAAAAGGAAGAATTACCAAATACTTAGAAGGATAAAAATGAGTTACACTCAACTTCTCTTCAGAAGACATTTAAATAGAAAGTAATGTACAATATTTAAAGACTACAAGATTGAAAAGACTATATACAGCTCTTATAAAGACTGTATTGAAAGACTATATACAGCTCCATGAGGCAACATATAAACATCATATATTCCTAAAATGAATGAAGAACTGGTAGTTCTAAGCAAACCGAACTCTGAAAAGAAATAAATGGAAACTTTAGAAGTGGAAATACATTAGCTGAAATGAAAATTCATTGAATGAGTTCCATGGGAGGATAGTAATGACAGGAAAAATAATTGATTTTGAAATTAATCAATAGAAATTATCCAACTGAAGGAATAGTGACAATATTATAAAAAATTATAGCTTTGGGAATTGTGTCACAAGTTCAAACAAATGTGTGAACAGTCATATTATCAGAATCCCAGGAGCAAAGATTAGTTGATGAAAAAAATCTGGAAACTTCTGAAATTTGGTGAACTATATTAATTTAGAGATCTGAGAAGCATTAGACCAAAATAAGATACACTCAAAGAATAGCATGCCCAGACACATCATAATTAATCCAGTAAAAATCAAAGCTAATGAAAAATAGCTTAATCCACTGCATAGAAATAAAAATGGATCTAACTGTGATAACTGCAATTTTCTTACCACAAACTGTGGCAGCTAGAAGTAGAATAACATCTTTAAAATGCTAAAAGAATAGAAACCAGCAACCCACAGTTCTTCATACACCAACATATTTTTTTCATCAATGAAGATAAAATAAAGACATTATTAAAGTGAAAATAAGAATTTGTAGCTAGTTGATCAGCTACCCCCCAAAAAATGATAAAGGAAATTGTTCAAGCTGAAGAAAAATAATAATAGTGATGAATTTTGAACATCAGGAATGAAGCAAAGGCAATAAAAATGATAAATATATGAATAAATGAGGGATATAGTTTATATTATATAAAAGATGTATGCTGGATGTAAACAAAATCATACCATTTTCAATGCGATTTTCTACATGTATAGCTTGAAGCTAGTGTAAATGATATCAAGTGCAAATGAGCAGAAGCCTCCAACCAACAAGTCAAAAGGGAAAAGAGGCACTTTTAAAATGCAACTTCTGCCACCCAGATTCTTTCAGATTCTTATCATCCACATGAACAGTCAAAAGCAATTTGAACAACTTTTATTTTATTATTTATTTATTATGTATTAATAATAAATTTATTATTATTTATTATTTATTTTATTGAAAAATTTTATTAACAAGTAAAATTAACCAGAAAAACAGAAAGTCAAACAAAAAGTGCTTAATGCCACAAGCAGCCAGTTATCTTACCCTAGTCGCCATTTTTAGTCCCAAAGGTTCCAAAGACACAAGTCACAATGATACCCCTTTGCCACACCAAACCTGAGGCAGGAACTCTGCAAAGTCCATTCTTTATCCAGTGTCTTCTCTTTGCTTCTTCTCTTGCCAGAATTCTGAGCTGTTCAGCTTCTCCAAGAATCTTCAAACTTTTTCAACAAATGCTGATCAAAATCAGCTTTCCAAATCCCTGGCTATCTCCAGGTACCAGACACACCACCATGCCATGGTGCCACGCTCACACTTCCTTATCCAGGCCTGCATTTGGTGGAATCTGACCACATTCACCAGGCCTGCCTTAGCAGCCCCTGGTCACCCCCAGCCTGCCATTTTGGCATCTGACTCCACACCAGCTACTCCTCTGCCAGCCACTCTTTCACCATGGCTCCTCACCATCACCAGTTCACTCTTCCAGGAGGCTTTCACCTATCCTGGCCACTCAGGCTCCTCTTTACTGGTCCACCTTTCTTGTGTCTCCCCCACTTCTCTCTTTTTATGTGCCCACCAGGACAGTATGGCATTCAACACAATTTTCAATTATGTTACTGCCAGAGGCCCTGGCACTGATCCAGGTAAGTCACCCCATATCATAAACAGGAGAGAAAAAGGAACCTGAAAGTAAGATATGAATTTTAAAAATCAGTACTGTTACACATTGAGAAATATTAACTTTGATAAAATGCTTTTATATAACTCATACCTATTTTCAAGTTAATTATCATAATTTTATGTATATAAACATATATATAGGATTATCTTTACTGTATAGATCTAGCTATATTGTAGCCATATGTCCCACTTAGTTATGTTTCTTTAATTTTCTGTGAACTGGATTAATTCCTTAGTTTTTCTTTGTATTTTCGTGACATTGATAGTCTTAAAGATGCTGGACAATTATTTTATACAATGTTCTTAGTTTAGTTTAGTCTGATAGCTCTTGTTTAAGATTTGTTA
>PVHY01020208.1:0-25967 GCA_004024945.1 Uropsilus gracilis | reverse complement strand
ATGTGCCTGTTGGCCATTTGTATTTCCTCTTTGGAGAAGTGTCTTTTTAGTTCTTCTCCCCATTTTTTGATTGGGCTCTTTGTTTTGCTTTTGTTTAGTTGTGTGAGTTCCTTGTGGATCTTCGTTATTAAACCCTTATCACTCATGTGGAGAGCAAAGATTTTTTCCCATTCGGTTGGGCATCTTTTAGTTTTTTCTGAGGTTTTTTATATTCTATTAAACTCTTTCTACATCCATTTCTCTTTTGGTCTGTTTGATTTATCATGGACTGAGAGAAATGAATTAAAGGTTTCTATTACTCATGTGTTTCTATTTTTCTTATATTTTATATAGGTTTAGCTTTAAAACTTGCTGCATTGTAAAGCAGTGCACAGATAATCACTTGCATTTATATGTACTGTGAATGTCATTAAAAGGTGTTTTTCAAGACTGGAAGCATGAATCATAAAAGAAAAACTAGATAAATTGTATCTTGTCAAAATGAAGAACTTTTGCTCTTTGAAAGACAGAGAGTGAAATGACTAATTACAGATTGGGAGAAAATACTTACAGGTCACATATCTGACATAGACTGTGTACAGCAAGTACTGAGGACTCTCAAAATTCATTTGTGAGAAAACAAACCACCCAATTAAAAATGAGTGAAAGACTCCAACAGCACTTCATTAAAGAGGTTGTAGAGATGGTAATTAAGAATATCAAAAGATGCTCATATCATTAATCATTAAGAAAATCACTAAGAGAATGCAAGTTAAATCCACAAGGAGGTATTGCTACACACCTATTGGAATGGTTACAATGGAAAATGTGCTTGACAAGACCAAGAATTGGTGGGAATGAGGAACATCTGGAACTTCTACATTTTTGAGAGGATAAAATAGCACAGCCACCTTGCAGAACAGTTTTGAAGTTTCTCACCAAGTTAAGCAGACGCTACGATGTGGCCCAGAAGTCCCTTTTCTGGGTATTGACATTTTAGAGATATGAAAATCACACAGATATGCCATAAATAGGAAACAACCCAAAGATTTGTTCAATAGTGAACAAATAAACTGTTCACTCTGGGGGCTACTGTGGGGTTGCCACAACAATACCCAGCAATAAAAAGGAAGTGACTATTATTGATACACCAGTACTTGAGTGATTTAAAAAAACATTATGCTGACTGGAAGAAGCCTGTCTCCAAAGACCCATTTATATAACATTCTCAAAAAGCTAAAGCTACAGGGATGGAGGTTGGATCAGTAATGTTCCAAGACCAGGGGTTTGGGGGAGAATGTGACAATACAGAGAGAATATGCAGGAGCTTTTTTTTTGATTGATAAACTTTATGTCCTGATTCAAGTGGCTGCTGATCAGACCCACATGTGTTAAAATTCATCACACAAAAAGTTTTACTACAATACAATTTCAAAGGTAAAATAAAACTAACTTTAATGAATCAAAATGAAACTGCATATAAATCCAAGTTGCTGTCCTGTTTCTGTTGGCTATAAGGAGCTTTGAGCTATTTTTTGTGCATTTAAAAATGAATATGTATGAAATTGCCCTGCCTTTTTCAACAAAAACTGGAAGAATGGTAGGAATTATTCAGCTGGGGAATGCTTGCAGCACAGCATGAAAATATTTTATAGTTTACTCCATAAACTCTCTTTGGATGGGGGAAACTTTGCATATTTTGACTCTATATTTAATTTCAATTTTATCTAATCTGAGCTAAATGAAAGTTGGAAGCATATAAAGTTGTAGGTGCAGGTAGCAATTTGTACACTTGCCTTCAATTTACACAAGTCATTGGGTAATACCAGACAAATGTCCTTTTGTGGGGATACTGTTTAATTTGTAATTTAGAAAAGATTACTTTTTTTTTTTTTGAGACTAGGTCTCGCTATGTTGCTCAGGGTTCCGTGGACTCAAGCGATCCCCAGCCTCAGCCTCCCTGGTAACTGGGACTACAGGGGCCTGCTTTTTCGAGACCAGGTTTCGCTATGTTGCCCAGGGTAGTCTGTTGCCCAGGGTAGTCTCAAACCAGCGAACTCAAGAAATCCCAAGCCTCTTGCCTCCCAGTGCTTGGACAACAGGCGCACGCCACCATGCCTGACTAGAAAAGATTCTTAAGCATGGCAAATAAGATTAGAAATAAAGTCATACAAGAGGTGGGGTGGAAAGAAAAAGAAACTAAGTCAGACAATATTATGTTCCATCTCAATGGGAAGATATTAAATGGGAAGATATTAAATATTAAACTTAAATGGGAAGATATATACTTCAGTCCTTGGATTTCTGATATTCCTTTGTATTTCAAGTATGTGTGTGGACGAACATGCTGAATTTTTTGCCATTTCACATCGTGGGACCACATAGATGATCGAGAGTATTAGTCTCAAATGCCCCAGCAGACATTCCAAAGAAAACTAACACAAACTTACAGAAAGGATTTGAGAAAGTCACTTTTGAATTAAAAAGCTTATTTATTAGAATTCATTGGAATATGATAATACAATGATTTTTGAAAAGAATACCTAAAGAAACATCATACCCTATTCTTGCTTCTTCACATTGCCTGGTAGATTTCTGGTCACTGTTTTCTAGAACCTTCCTGAAACATTTGTCTCAGATGTGTGCTTTACAGCACATACAGCAAAGTGGGGTTTTCCTTTGTGTTGCCAATGTGAAAGTCCTTCTAAAAGTTGGTGAGCTTAATTTTATTTATGATGGTTGAAATTTTTCTTCATATTTTCCCCTTAAGTTTTTTTTAAGTAAAAAAAATTTAAAACTGCCAACAAAACTGAAGTATAGAACAAAAGAGGGGGAGGAGGGTGGGATCGGGGGAGGGGGAGGGCATAGGAGATTAATATGCACGGGTAATGGGGTGATGGGAGGGCCTTGGGGTAGATAATGATGTATTATATATGCATACATATATGTATATATATGCAATCAATAAAAAACTTAATAAAATAAAATGATTACATTAAATATATATAAACATTTTCATTATGTGTCTTAGGTTTCTTTTGTGTACGTTTCTTGGTAATTGGAAAATTTATATTTTGTTACTAGTGGTTACCATTTTAGAATATATTACATATTAGAGTTTAATTCTGTTTCTTTAGAAAGTGATTTCCTGCTGTGAGCAACTATGATACAATATGTTATTGTTCTTTGACCTTCTCCTTCATTACTTGATTTCACTGACCTTCTTGGACTGTTAAATACTTTTATAAATTTATTACTTAATATGTCAGCTTTAAATGATACCTAGACATCTCCAGCTGCAAAAGGTGAGAAAATCATACACTTAACTACCCTTCTTCCTTTTTCCCTCTTCTCTCAGTTAACAATATGTATAATTTTCATGTTTAGGTTTTAAGTTTATACATTATTTTTTAACCAAGACAATACTTCCTAGTTTTAAAAAAATATTTATTGCATTATCCAATAAAATTCACACTCTGAAAGTGTATAACTCAGTGGTTTTAAGTACATTTACAAAGATGTGTGCACTGTGTAACACAGAATATTTTCATCAACCCATAAAGAAACTTTACATTCATCAACATGCCTTCTTCACAGCATTGGGCAGCCATTAATGTCCTTTTCTTTTTAAATGAATTTATCTAACCTGGATATTACATATGAATGAAATCATAACACACTAACCTTTGTGTTTAATATTTTCATTTAGCATAATGTTTTCAAAGTTTATCCGTATTGTAGCAGGTGTCAGAAATTCATTTTTCTTGGCTGAGTAATACTCCATCGTGTGGATTGATAGATCCTATTTTGTTTATTTATTCATCCATTGAAAGAGATTTGACTTCTATTTTGGTTTTACTTTTCACTACTATAAATAATACTGCTATTTACATTAAATATTAAGTCAATGTTTCTATAGATATGTTTTACATTCCCTTGGATATATGTTTAAGAGTAGAATTGCCGAATCATATGGTAACTTTAGAGTTACTGTTTTTTTTTTTTTTTGAGACTAGGTTGTGCTATTTTTGCCTGTGGAACTGCAGGCTCATGTTGCCCGGGGTACCACAGATTCAAGCAACCCCCAGCCTCAGCTTCCCAGGTAGCTGGAATTACAGGCATGTGCCACCACACCCAACTGCATTTTTCTGGAACTAGGTCTTGCTATGTGCCCCTGGCGGGACTCGAACCATGATCCCTGGCCCCGGCCACGGCTTCCTAGGCTGCCACTTACAGGCATGCACCACGATACCTGGCCAGACTTACTATTTTGAGAAACTTTTCCACATCAAACTCTTTCCCGCATCAGCGGAACCATTTATATTCCCGTCAGCAATGTATATTCTAATTTCTCCACTCCTCATTGACATATTATTGTCTATATTTTTTACTATAGCCATCCTAATGTGTGGTATGTGTTAGTTTGATTTGCATTTCTCTGAAGACTAGTGATGTTGGACATCTTTCCTTGTCCTTATGGTATATCTTATTTGAAGAAGTGTCTGTTCAGTTCCTTTCTTCCATTTGAAAAGTGAATTGACTGTTTATTGTCAGGCTGTGAGAGTTCTTCATATACACAGGATATTAGCAGTTATCCTATATATGATTTGTAAATATTTTCTCCCATTCTGTGAATTGTCTTTAACTGTCAAGACACTCTTGAAAAGAGAATTCTTTTTTTTTTTTTTTTTTTTTTTGAGACTAGGTCTCGCTATTTTTGCCCGTGGAACCGCAGGCTCTCGTTGCCTGGGGTACCACGGACTCAAGCAATCCCCAGCCTCAGCTTCCCAGGTAGCTGGGATGACAGGCGCGCACCACCACGCCCAGCTATTTTTTTGGAACTAGGTCTCGCTATGGGCCCCAGGCGGGACTTGAACCGCGATCCCTAGCCCCGGCCGCTTCATAGGCTGAAGCTTACAAGCACGAGCCACCGTGTCCGGCCGAAAAGAGAATTCTTTATCCACTCAATTTTCTTGGTACCCGGCTGAAAATCGGTTGACCATAACTCTAAGTGTCTCTTTTTGAACTCAATTCTATTTTTACTGATCTGTGTATTTCTCTTTTTACCAGAAAACACAGTGTTGCTCACTGTAGCAGTGTAAATTCTCTGATTTTGTTCTTTATTTAAAAATACAGTTCTGATTATTCTGATATTCAATTTCCATGTGAATTTTAGTGTTTGTGCTATTTTTCATGTCTAAATTCAGAGTATGTCCCCCAACCTTTTTTTAATTTTTCTATGTTAAGAACTGGGGCATGGAATGTGGCGGTTGGTGGCATGAATGGTTTGTGGAGGGTGCTGATAGAATTGTGATTTCATTGATCTTGTCAGCAATGTTTCACTTCCATGGTCATTGGTCAGTGTGATCATATTGACCAAGCTATGACCATATTGACCAAGTTCATGACCATCACATGAACCTACCTATCAGCTGCATGTGATGGGATCCTAGAGTGTCTTATTTCCTGGCATCTTTGAAGACACCAGGACTCCACCCTTTGCAGGGATACAAGGTGGGTAGACCCCTTCCTGAGGACACAGTCATGGCATCAAGAGGTGTCACTGGGAACCCTCTCAAGTGACAGAAGGTAGTTCTGGCCAAGCTGGGAGGGGAAAGGGTAGTTTTCAAATTCCATATTGGCAGTGGATTATGTCCTCTCTGCCCCAGAGGAGAGAAGTCATTTTGGTTCCCAAGTGATCATCACAACCTCACTATTCCTAAGTGATTCATGCAGTGCTGGGGGTGAGTGAGTTATCTGGCCACTTTTTATTTTCTCTGTGGGAAATTAAATTTAGTGCTGCTGAGGCACAGCTCTAGTTTCCAGACCCTGGACAAGCCACTGGAACTCATTCACCATATAGCTTGACAATGATGTGGTGAAGTAGCAGTCTGAGGACTTTTCTTTTTTTTCCTTTCTTTCTTTTTTTTAGAGATTAGATCTCACTATGTTGCCTGGGGTAGTCCCGAACCCGCGGATTCAAGTGATCTCTAGCCTCAGCCTCCCAAAGTTGGGGTTGCAGGTGTGTGCCACCATGCCTGGCTTGAAAGGACTATTTCTTTTAAAAAACAAAAAATTATTTAAAAAAGCTTGCCCCCTTTGTCAAGAGATATACACCAGAAAGTGTATTGCTGCATTTCATCAGTGTAGCAGGGGAAAGAGTCAAATGTCACAGGGCCTGGGACAAGGAGAGGTTCCCAACATACTGTAAGTGAAAGAGAAACAATCCAAACTGCTTTCAGTGCCTCTGAAACTGCTTTCAGTGCACATGGTGTTTTGTTTTGTTTTGTTTTCAGTCAGATCGAATTATGATTGGAGAACTGAAAGAAACAGTTGATGATGACAGAGAATAGTAATCAACCATATAGAAAATCAACCATGGCCGGGCATGGTGGCACGTGTCTGTAGTCCAAGTGCTGGAAGGCAAAGAGGCCAGGGATCACTTGAGTTCATGGGTTTGAGACTACCCCAACAACATAGTGGGATCTGGTCTCAAAAAAGCAGCCAGGTGTGGTTGAGGACAGCTGTAATCCCAGTTACCTGCAAGGCTGAGGCTGGGGAGTGCTTGAGTCCACAGGATCTGGACTACCCCCAGGCAACATAGCGAGACCTACTGCAAAAAAAAAAAAAAAAAAAAGAAAGAAAGAAAGAAAGAAAATCAACCATGTGGAGAATGCAATTGTACAGTCAATTTTATGCTGCTGCTACCATGGAGTAATTAGTACAGGATTATCAGATATTTTAGGTGATGAAATGATGCTTTGAATACCAGCTATCAAATATCACTGATTTAAAGGAACACAAAACTATATTCTGACAAATGTGCTCATCCCTCTCTTTACTGTCATCAAAGGAAACATCAAAAGGCAGAACTTGAAGAGACTTGCACACTCATGTTCATAGATGCATCATTCATACTAAGCAAAAGGGGCAAGACATCTATCAACATGTGAACAAATAAGCAAGATATGGTATATAGATACGTGAGAGAAAAAGAAAATGAGGCAGTCCCAAGATAGGTAACCACATGAATAAGCTGTGAAAACATTATGCTACTGCCACAAAAGAGTCACACAAAGACAATGATTGTATGATTCACAGAGGTAGAGTAGGCAAATTGATGGAGACTGAAATCAGATTAGAGTTACCAGGGGATGGGCAAGGTATGAAGGGGAATTAGAGTTGAACGGGCTGAGACAGTGAGAAAGTTTGGAATGACTGAAATGGATAAAGGGGATGGGTGTACCGGGTTGTAAATGTACCTAACTATGGCTACTATGGTCAATTTTGTGTTGTGTATAGTTTTCACCATATGAAGAAAGAGCAGAGTAGGGCACAGTCGTGCATGCCTGTAAGCAGCAGCCTAAGAAGCCGCAGTTGGGGCCAGGGATTGTGGTTCAAGTCCCTCTGGGGGCCTGTAGCGAGACCTAGTTCCAAAAAAATATAGTTGGGGGTGGTGGCGTGAGCCTGTAATCCCAGCTACCTGGGAAGCTGAGGCTGGGGATTGCTTGAGTCAGTGTTACCCCGGGCAATGTGGCAAAAATAGCAAAGCCTAGTCTCCAAAAAAAAAAAAAAAAGCAAAACAATTTTAGGACTTAAAAAATACCAACCATGATATATAGTTAAGTGAAAATAGCAAATCAGTGAGTTAGATGACATCCTATTTTTGGGGACAAAAATCTATTCCCATAGATTAAGGTTTGGAGAGATAAACCAAAGTAGCAACAGTGACTCATACTGAATCATGTGAGAGCTTTATAGGTGATTGAAATTTTCTTTGTTATAGATTTTTTTCTCCTCAAAAAAATTTTTTTTGATGATGAGAATGGAATTCTTTTATATTCTTTTACTTATTTTTTGGCCTTATTTTATAAAGGTTACCAACACAATCTAGTGGGCAGCCCTCTACCTGCCTGCCAGAGCCAAACCCAGCACTGTCTGACCAGGTCTCTGTCCTGTTATGGTGGCTGAGACAACCTTGTACCTCTGGACTGGGAATGGGGTTTCTACCAGGTGGAAGTGATGTGGATGTTTGGGTCTTCTGGAACTAGCAAGCTGAGTTGTGGATTTGGGTAATCTGTGGGGTTCTCAACTGGAGAGAACTCACTGGGGCTGGAAGTCCCAAAATTTTCCAACTCTCTTTTCTGTAAATCACTGTCCAGTGACTGCCCTGTCCCAGTTGCTGCACTGCCACCACCATTGTCCATTGCCAGCTGAGGGAGCCAGCTCATGCAAACCAGCAGGATGCCCCTCCAACACCTTGTAACCTGAAGTTGTGGTTTCTCTCGTGAAACTGACCCACCTGACACTCAGTCTCATTAACCTCCAGGATGAAAAGAGGCTAACCCAGCAGGTTTCCAGGATAGGGGCTCCCACCTTCCCCAGACTTCCTTTTGGTAGAGAAGCTAGCAGTTCCTGCAGGTTGGAGTCTGCCCAAATATCATCTTTTCTGCCCTCATTTGACTGTTTGCCATGAAGCTTCTGGCAGAGAGCCTCACGTGAACACTATTCTGAGCAATAAAAATGCTGAGCTAACCCTTACACTTTCAATTTATTCTTGGGTTACAAAGAACAGGAGAGGACCTTGTGAGGTTCAAAGGTTGTGAGATAATAGAATATATTTATATATTGCCATTTCCTGGAGAGATCCTAAAACCCTCATAAATTCTTAAGTGATAAGAGCACTGGAAACATCCTTTGTACTATCATTTGGCCTTGATTCCAGTTCCTAGTGCAGAGTTTTTAAATTCTTTGTGATTTCCAAAGTGATAGCAGTGTCTTCTATTCTAGCTTGGTGTGACTCACGGGCTCCTGTATGGGGGCTGGTCACTGGAAAAGTCAAGCCAAGTGTGGGGTTTTCAGTCTTCCTCTCTAGTCTGCAGAGGAGAAAGGCACTGGAAACAGAGTTAGTGAGCAATTGGGTCTGAATATGAAACCTCTCTAAACTAAAGACAAATACAAATATGGGAACTCCCAGACTGGTGAACATATCCACATACCTTGTCCTACATATTTCTTTATCTCTGTGCTACCCCACATCTTTTATTTATGACAAACTGCTCAATGAGTTTCCCTGAATTCTATGAGTTCTTTTAGCAAATAATTGCATGCACCCCCAATTTGTAACCATATTCAACAGAAGCCGTGGGTAACCCAGAGATCTACTACTTGTGATTGGCATTTAAAAGTACAGGGGCACTTAGCCTGAAGGATTTGATGTGCTCTCTAGGTAGACAGGGACAGAACTGAGTCAAGTTGTCGGATACACAGTTGATGTTGCAAGACCTTGGCACAGAACCTCCCCTGCAGCTGGTATCTCGAATACTTTGAGGGTGGCAGAGGTGTGAGTAAAAGAGATGGATGGGAAGAGATGGCGGTTGACTGCAGGGGAAGGTGGGGCTGGTCAGTTCAGTCTTGTATTTTACAAAAATGGTCTTGGCAAGATACGAAGGGTGGAATATGGAGGAGTTGATGTGTCAGAAACTGCTAAAACAAGACACCTAGAATCAGGGCACCAGAGATGGGGCAAGTGAGGTGGCTTGAACAGATTCTTTCAAAAGTCACATAGGAGCCTGCCTTTCACTCCTCTGGGTTCACTGGGTTCTGGGTCCCAGTCAGGATGAAGGAGTCCATTGCTGACTGGCCTCTGGGGGTTGTGCTGAGAGACCAGACTTTTCCTCAAGGTGTGGGGGTCAAACTATGAGCCCCTCCTGGGGCCTCTCCCTGGATTCCCATTCGGTGGTCTCTGGGATCTCAGCAAAGCATCTAAGACCATTGCAGGCAATGCTCCTCCGGGGAAGACAAGGGGCAGTCTGTCCAGTATGCCCAGTACATGCTTTATGGAGTTGGGTCTTTCTGCGCTAACCTACCTACTGCTTATTGTCTTCTTCCAGGTTAGAAATGAGACCAAACCCTACCAAGAGTGGTGGCAGGGCCGGTTTCCCCCATGGGATTCTCAGGTTCACCTGCACACGGTCACCTCTAACTCTGAGTTTTGGTGCCACTTAATCAGTTCAGTTTAAGGATAGAAATGCCTTTGTTTCCCTTGGATTGTCCTTGACAGGAAACTCAGGCTCTCCCCTTGTTTTCTTCCAAATAAGTCGGTACCCATGAGCTCCTACCTGGTAGTCTTCCTGAATGCTTGAGCGGATGGAGAGGACTTGCCTGGCACAAATGTAAGCAGTATAAATCCTGATTATTAATTGTACTCACCTTTATACAGTTTTTCAGTCACAACTTGGACTCCACCCTCCCACCCTACTGTCCAGCTCACTTCTTGTCTCAATTCACTCTCTCTTCTGGGACAGAATAAAGGTGAATTCCTCCTATTTACTTGTGCTGAGCAAATCAGTTCCTCCAGTATGAATGTCACGCTCCTTTCTTGCCTCTGCACGCCTTAAGAATTGCCTCTGACTGTGCAGTTTCCACGTGTGGGGACCCTGGATCCCTTGCACTCTTGCATTTATTTGGGGGTTGTAAAGTTGGCTTAGATGCTCCAATTGCAATGGTCTCTTCTTTGAGGCCATCCTGATCATAGCCACTGCTCTCTGTGTCTGTCCCTCAGGAAGATCCCTTGTGAGACCACATTTATAATGAAAAGTCAACAGCAAGATGAGATGACTGAAGCACTTCCCCTTCCTTACTTTAAATGACTGACATCCTCATCATTGTAGGAAAATTCATTTTCCTATCCTGAGTGACCACGGCTGTGGTCAGGTTGTTTTTCCCAAGCAGCTTTTGTATCTCCATTGTCTTCAAAGGTAAGTTTTGTGCCATTTGCTTTCTTGCCCTACACAGTGACACCCCGGGGATCTACACTCCTGAAAAGGGCAGGTTAGTATTGCGCCTTTTTCAACTTCATGTATGTGTGTGAGAATACGTATGACACTTCAGTGTCTTCTTTTTTGAGATTTTTAAAAAAAATTTCAGTGTCTTCTTTTTTGCGGTAACATTACATGTTGTTGCCTGTAGCTGTCATTTGTTTTCGTGGCTGTGTGTGCGCTGTTTGTTAACAACTTCACGTGGCCCATGAGAACTCAGAATTATGTGGGGGGAGAGAATTCTAGGAACTAGAGCTTCAATGGAGGGCCAGTACAAATCCATGCTGACTACTTCTCAACTTGGTATCTTATATGTTTGACCTTTTAGCCCATAGTTAATTAACTACCAAATAAAGATATTAGCAAAATTATGCTACTGTTTGCCATGATGAAATTACCCCAACACAAGCTTTCCTCCAATGGAGAATACAAAGGCCACTGTCCATCTCTGAGTGATGTTCTTTCTTCTAGCTGAATCACAGTCCCTCTTTGATAAACTGTAACTTACAAACTGATTAACTACTAACAACATACCTTGTTTCAGGTAATAGGTTAATGAGTGAGGAAAGGGAAAATGGTTAATGTGTAAGAATGGTTAATATATAAGAAGACTATTTCTATCAATGTAATACTCATACTAGTTGCACTAGTATGAGTATAATAGTCATACTATTATGAGTATAAATACTCATTTATACTATTCCTGAGTATAACTATACTATTAATACTATACTAATAGTATTATCTACATAATACTATTATGCGTATTACATTTTTTCTTTTTTCTGCTACTAGATATGTGGTCACAGGTCATCTTTATATTTATCTTCTTTCACTGCTTATCTCCTTACATACTTATTCTACTTTCTACCAGAAATTTATTGGTTGGTCATCATTCTTTATATTCTAGAGCTTTTACAAGGTAGCTTTATCCAAAGTAAACTTCAAGCGAAAAGCTGTATAATTTTTTTGCTACAGAGTGACATGGACTCCCTCTTTTACTGTTGAAACAGGGTTGTTAATACCTGTAAATTTAAGCAGATTTAAAGTACTAGGAATATGTTCTTACTGCCTCTAGATCAGAACCAATTTAGAGAACCTACTGCTAAAGGTCCTGTTGTGGATCCTTTGGATTCACTTTTGGTGCCAAATTCTATTCTGAGTTTGCCCAGAGAATTAGAACCACTAGGAATGATATAGTATATGAGGTTATTAAACAAATGTGGAGGGTAGAGGATGAGTCAAAAAAAATTTGACCTTACATAATGGTGGGAGCTGGTGGAGCAGTTTATGCATAGCTGCTAATTCTATTTTTGGTTCAGAGGCTGGATTCAGCAGGTCATACAACCAGGAAGGGCAGAAGGATGTGTAGTGGGGGGAAGCCATGAAAAACAGGGACCTGTGTTGATGAGCAGGCACCACAACCGTCTTCAGTCCTCCACTTTGTGCAGGAGAAGTTGGTGCCCATTGTTTTGGAGCTAAACATACAGAGTCAAAAAAGCTGAAGTAGGGGAACCCGTGGGAACTGGAGTGTTTGTGGGCTGAGTTGCTGTCTCACTCACAAAAGCAAGCCAGCACCAATGTACATGGGCTGGTGTCAGCATCAGGACATTAAAACAAAAGACACAACTTCATTTAAAAGTGGCTGCAACTGCCACCTTCTTCTACAACTAGCCACACAATGACATCTCTTGCAGATGAGATCACATCATTTCTCCCACTTTCTCATGTCTAGAAACCACTAAGTGAAGGAGCACGGTCACTCACCTGCCACTCCTCTTCAGAGAGAAAACACTCACAATTAATAGTGCTGCTTCACCTCATCTTTTGTTGTCCAGGAGTGCAAGTCTACACCATCAAAATTACCATCAATACATAGAGGAAAACTTGGTCAAAACCCTCCATGAATTACAATTCAGAAATCCCTTTCTAGAAACATCTACAGATGGTAAAAAAAAAAAATGAAGGAAAACATAAACAGATGGTACCATCAAACTAAAAAGCTTCTTTACAGCAAAAGAGACAACAGAAAAAACTAAAAGAAGCCCAACCAAATGGGAAAAATTTTTTGCCCTCCATAAAAGTGATAAGGGTTTAATAACAAAGATCCACAAAGAACTTACTTAACTAAACAAAAACAAAGCAAGATGCCCAATCAAAAAACAGGGAGAAGAACTAAAGAGACACTTCACCAGAGGAAATACAACTGGATAACAGGCACATGAAAAATTGCTCAACATCACCAGCAATCAAGGAAATGTAAATCAAAACCACAATGAGATACCACCTCACACCAGCAAGAATGACCCACATCAAAAAACAAAAAACAAGTGCTGGTGTGGATGTGGAGAGAAAGGAACACTCTTACACTGCTGGTGGGAATGTAAACTGGTTCAGCCACTATGGAAAGCAGCGTAGAGGACCCTCAAACTAATGAAAATGGAACTCCCATTTGATCCAGCAATCGCTCTTATGGGAATCTACCCAAAGGAGATCTCAATGTGGGTACAAAGGGACACCTGTGCTCAGATGTTTACTGCAGCACTATTTATAATTGCAAGGACATGTAAACAACCCAAATGTTCCAAAACAGACAAATAGATGAAAAAGATGTGGTATATATACACAATGGAATATTACTCACCAATTAAAAACGATGAATTTATGATAACTTGGATGTACCTAGAAGAAAACATATTAGCAGAAATGAGTCAGAAAGAAAAAGAGAGAAACCAAATAGTTTCACTAATATATGGACAACCAAACAAAAGTACACAATGGAAGGTGGGGGGCACCAGCTGGAGTGATTAGGGAGGGAAGGTGGTGGGTGACCCCCGAAGATTAAAATGATGTGAAATATATATGTAAATAAATTACTTTTTTTAAAAAAGGACATAGTTCAAAAAAAAAAAAGAAA
Organism: Uropsilus gracilis; assembly: GCA_004024945.1. Taxonomy (NCBI): domain Eukaryota; kingdom Metazoa; phylum Chordata; class Mammalia; order Eulipotyphla; family Talpidae; genus Uropsilus; species Uropsilus gracilis. The sequence continues at coordinate 12,251 of PVHY01020208.1, read as the reverse complement.
GAAAGAAAAGGGTCAAACATAGACCAACGACTTGTAGCAAGATGAGTTTGAGTGACCAGAGCGGGGAAGGGGGAAAGGGGCGTGTGGGGTTTGGAATAAGGGGTACACTACAACCATGCAAACATGACCAATATTGTACAATAATTACAAAATAAAAAAATTACAAAGTCTGAAAAAATGTCACATAACTAAAATCAAGAAGGACTCTGGTTTCATAGACATAGTTTAGACTAACCACAACAGAAAATCCCACTAGTATCTGTTGTTGTTTTTGGTAAAGAATGCCAAATGTTTCTCTGGGGAAAACTATATATTGTGCTTTTTCCCTGTGTAACAATGAACTGAGACTGACCATATGATTTACAACAATAATGATGATGATGATGATGACGATGATGATGATAGTAGCGCTGCTTCTGCTTCAACACTGGACTGCTGCTTCACATTCACTTTGCAGATCCCAAGCAAGGTCATGTGGCCCACATTCAACTGGAACCACCTAGGGCTGATGAGTATAGGGAATATCGTCTACACTGAGTTGGCCAGATAAATCCATCACAGTTCTCTACATGTCTGAATATTTTTTACCACCTTGAAACCACCAATAGCTGCCAGCAGCACCACTACTACTAACAAAACACCTGGACATTGCCAACAGCTGCCAGTCTCTCCAAGTTTTGTCACTTTCCCATCCCTAGCACCACCATCTCCTAGACTGTGAATGTCAACAGGGACACTTAACAATTGTCTCTTTGATGTCAGGAGTGGAAAAGGCTGTCTGCTGTTACACTTCTGTTCAGCATGAACTGGAGACAAATTGATCAAGAAAAAGAAACAAGAGGAAAGGAGAAACACAAACCGTATTTTTAGATTTCAAGTTCGTCTATCCAAAAATTCATTGTAATCTACCAAAGCATTATTAGAACTAATATATTAGTTTAGAATGTTAATTAATTTAAATAAAAAAATCAGTTATATTCTATATACTAGCTTTGAACAAAAGCTAAGATGAAAAACAGTAACATTTACAATGGCATTAAAAACATAAAATACTTAAGGACAAATTTGACAGAAGACATGTAAGATTTATATCTTGAAAATCACAAAACATTGCTGAAAGTTAAAACCTAACCGGGCCGGGCACGGTGGCTTGTGCCTGTAAGCTTCAGCCTATGAAGCGGCCGGGGCTAAGGATCACTGTTCAAGTCCCACCTGGGGCCTGTAGCGAGACCTAGTTCCAAAAAAATATAGCTGGGCGTGGTGGCACGTACCTGTCATCCCAGCTACCTGGGAAGCTGAGGCTGGAGATTGCTTGAGTCTGTGGTACCCGGGGCAACGAGAGCCTGTGGTTCCACGGGCAAAAACAGTGAGACCTAGTCTCAAAAAAAAAAAGCAAAAAAACGAAAAACAAAAAACAACCAAAAAAAAAAAACCCCTAACCAAATGGAAAGATGTACCTATCTTATCAGTTGAAAGATTTAAATTGTTAAAATGGCAATCCTTCCCAAATTGATTAGTTGGTTTAATATAACACCGATCAAAATTCCAATTTTATTTTATTTTTTTAGAAATGACAACTTGACCATAAAATTCATATAGAAAGGACATAAATTTGCCAAAAACTTTTGGGAAAGAATACATTTGAACAGTTAGTGCTATCTGATATCAACACATTAGGAAGCTAAAAATCAAAACAATGTGGAGCTGGTATTGAGTAGCTCAGCTGCAAAATAGTAGCCAAAATGAACATGAACTCTATTTTCCCTACAACTATCTTCTTGGTTCTATAGCACTTAGGACATTTTGGTTACAAGTTACAAAATTTGCTGCCCAAACTGGCTTAAACATTAAGGAAATGTATTAGCTCACAAGAAGTCCCGAGACAGATCAAGCTCTAGGAGTGAGGAAAGTCATTGGTTTGCTGATGTCATCCAGAGCCCAAGTTCTCTCTAACTCAGACTGAAAACAGGGGACCAGCCAGAACTGGAGAGTCTATAGGAACGAGGGGGCAATTCTTCCTGTCTCTCTTGCTTAGATTGCAGGAACTCTTATCTGGACTCCTCTTTTTGCCTCTGACTCATTGATTAGAGTTGAGTCCTTCCCATATTGATTACTGGCAAAGCAGTGGGATTGCTGGGATTGGTTTAGACTAATATGAAATTGGGATGGGGTTACTTTCCCCTGAGTCATATTGACTATGTGAAAGGGGGCCTGTTAGAAAGAAGTAGAACAACAGATAGATGTTTCATAAGCAGCTAACAGCTGACCAGTGATAGTTATTATCAATACCTCTTATTTTCTTTTCACTCTAGGAATCTCATACATAAATAATTTTCCCAGTTCGACTGTGTGGACAATCTCCGTAAGATAATCACTATTACTGATACTTTAAGGCAATTAATTGATAGTTCAGTCTACCATCACCCTCACTAAAATCCCCAGGGTAAATTAGTTAGGTTTTCTGAATTTTTTTTTTCTGATAAAACACCTGTCAGTACTTAATTGTTTTTGGTGGCCACGCATAGAAATCTCCATCTCGTTTGGGGAGAATCTTAGCTGAGAATCACAGGTTCACCTCCTATCACGGAAGTTAGACAGAGTTAGGAAGTTAGGGCAGAGTTCCCCTTCAGGCTCTCTGGCAGCTAGAGCACTGGCTTATGACTGAAACACAACCAAGTAATTAAATGTTTGAACCTGGAAAGAGTGTTGCCCAAAGCAGGGGATTATCTATTCTGGTGATGTAATAGAGATGGCAGTGATACCTATCTTGATGCCATGGTGCCAAGCCGTTGCACCCATGTCCAAGCTTGGGACTTGTGGTTGTTTGAGCAGCAACCAACTGGACGTTAACTGACTGAGGTTTGACTGTTGTCCTAATTTCCCCGAGTTTCTGTTTTCCTTTTTTTTTTTCTGAGACTAGGTCTCACTATGTTGCCCGGGGGATCGCAGACTCAAGTTGCCCGGGGTACCACGGACTCAAGCGATCCCCAGCATCAGCCTCCCAGGTAGCTGAGATTACAGGTGCGTGCCACCATGCCCAGCTATCTTTTTTGAGGCTAGGTCTCACTATGTTGCCTGGGGTAGTCTCAAAACCCTGGACTCAAGTGATTCCTAGCCCCACTTTTCCTCCCTGGGCTGAGATTAAAGACTTAGGCCACTACACCCAGCACCTCCCTGAGTTTCTTAAAAAGATTCCAATAGGGCACATTTTCTGCTTAAGCTAACCAGACAGGGTTTCTGTTTTTCATAGCCAAGAACACTATCCAGCAGACTGTGTTGTCAGTGAGTGGGTTGTAGATAACAGACTGACCTTTGGGAAGTGGAAAACTCTAGAATTGGTTATCTGACTTAGTTGGGGCCCACTAAGTGATAAACACCCGGTTACCACATGGTAAGGCATAGATATGACAACACGCAGTGATAAAAATAGTTCATGGTCGCTGTGACCAAGCTCTCCTACTGAAGGCAAAATTTTGGAAGACAAAGTAGTCACACTAAAAAAAACAACAACAACAACAACAAAACGTAAGAAGGACACACATGAAGATGGGTTTTGCTTTCAACAGAAACGAAACAGCTTGGAGGAGGACAAACTCTAGCTCCCACACAAGGCATGCGCCAGAAGTCAGAGATCCTGCCTTTTCCCTGGAGCCTTGAGACTAGCTAGCCAGAGCTCTAAGGCTAAGCGGCATTTGTTAAACAGCAACATGAATTGAGTTTCCTAGTTTTGCCAGATCTCTCATTTGAAAGTGAGGATGCTGATAGGGAAAGACTGAGAATTTGTAGATGAGGCCCTTTCCTCTTCCTCTCTGCCCTCCCAGCCTACTTTTCTAAACAAAATAAGCCCCAGTTGCTTTCCCTGCTAAGGCTATTTTTCCTTTGCTTGGAGATGGGCTAACATCTGCAGCCGCTTATAGTCACCCCTCCATAGCCTAGGATGTTGCTTTTATTTCTATGGAACAGATTTTCAGAAGCAATATAGCTATATTCGAGGATATGGATGATTTTAATTTTACTTGTACTCTAATTGTCATAATTCAGCAAAAGCTGCAAAGTGCATATTTTTCTTTCCTTATCTGGTTTTGGTCTTCGGTAATAAGGTCCTTGTATAATGAATTAGGAAGTAGTCCTTCTGCTCATTCTCTGACAGAGATTGTAAAGAATCTATGAGGAACTTTTCCTCAAATATTTGATAAAATTCACCATGGATCCATGTGGGTCTGGTACTTTTGGTTTTGGAAGGTTATTCATAATTCTTTAATAAACATAGGTCTACGAGACAGTCTATTTCTTCTGTGTAAGTTTTGCAAATTGTGTGTTTCAAGGAACTGGTCCAGCTCTTCTAGATTTTCAAATTTGTGGGCACAGAGTATTTATAAAACTCCTTTATTATCCTCTTAATTCCATGGGATCTGTAGTATGGTCACTTTTTGTTTTAAATATTAGTAATTTCTATCTTCAGACTGATTGCTTTTATCGATCTTCTAAGGAACCAGATTTTGGTTTTAGTAATTTTCTCTTTTAATTTGCTGTTTTTAAATTTCATCAGCTTCTGCTATCTTTATTTTTTAATTCTTCTTACTTTTGGTTTAATTTGTGCTTTTTTTTGAAATTTAGAATGATTGATTTTTTTTTTTTTTTGAGACTAGGTCTCGCTATTTTTGCCTGTAGAACCACAGGCTCACGTTGCCTGAGGTACCACAGACTCAAGCAATCCCCAGCCTCAGCTTTCCAGGAGCTGGGATTACAGGCGCGCACCACCACACCCAGCTATTTTTTGGGGACTAAGTCTCACTATGTTGCCCTGGGCGTGTCTCGAACCCACGGACTCAAAGCAATTCCTAGTCCTGCCCTTGCCCCATTGTACATTAGGTTTTTAAACAAAGAAATAAAAACCCTAAGAGAAAAACCTGTACTTATACTTGTAGTTATAAATAAGTACTTTTACAATAACTTTTCCAAACAGAAAACAAACAAAAACCCCAAGAAAATAACATAACCTAAAGCCAGCTTGGAAGAGGTAAGACTGTAACTAACAGGAAGTAAAACCAAGTTACTCAACTAATGATTCTTTCAGTCTTATTAACTTTGGTCCAGTTTCAATTATGTTTTAGATGAGTGTTTACTGTTCCCTGTTCTGTAGACATTCCAACCAGCAAGTCAGTGACATCACTGATTTTATAGAAAAAATAATTAGCTGCTTCCAGACTAATTGCAGGGGCTTGGCCAGTGCTAACAGAACTTCCTGATACACCAGTCCCAAGGAAGAGAAATGACAGGAAAAGGTGAAACTTAATTTCCTTGATTTGATATTACTTTGCTGAACCTACAGAAAAATCTACAAGTTGACCTGAATTTCCTTATTCACAACCCTTAGAAATCAATCACCATGTGAGAAACATTTGCACAAACTTTTTCTGAGCCCTCCCAGAACTGAGGAGGTTTGGCAAATGCTCAAAGAGGTGTTGGAAGTGACTTGCAGGAGTGGGAAAGAGGTAATTTCCACACAGGGTCTTGTGGGGAGTATGGAATATGGAGTAGTGGAAAAAGCAGAGACGGTGACAAACTGAGGTCATTTCTGGACAATTTATAGAAGAATGAACACATTCATGGAAAGAATTTGGTGGCAGATGTTAAAATATGATCTTTTGTATCTTGAAATCAAGAAATAGAATATCATTGAGGAAAAGAACCAACTCACAGAGGAATAGCCATAATATGTCCCATTTATCCAGAAGATGTGTTTCTCCTCCTTGACTACTAGGTTGAGCCCACCAGCCCCCAAACTGACCCTCTGAATTTGATCAGTACAGGGACCCTTTTCCACTAGCACAGCTCTGACAAGCACACAAAGACCCACCAGGTCAGGTGACTGAAGGGTCTTTGAGGGGTCTTCATTGGTATAAAGCATTCTCACCCAGATGAGGTAGATGGTGTTATTTATTTCCAGGGGAGAATCACCCTTCCCTGCCCCACTGATGTCAGACTTGGTAGCTGGACACATAGGGCTCTCCGTTACTGAAGAATTTCCTTGTCCTACAAACGTAGGGCCAACCAAATGACATATGTTGGCCAACGAGATGCACATCATCTCTGGAAAGAGACTTTAAGAGGCAGCTTGTGGTCTGATCATCTTTCATTTCCTGCTGCTGTGATGTTAACAACGTCCCAGGTAGGGTTTGTTCCACCAGCCTGGGTCCCGTGTGAAGACGACATTAAGGTGAGCACACTGGATTTATGTCTTCCCCCAAGTGTTTGGGGGGACCTTGGAAAGAGGCCAGTACCCTTCCCTGAGCTCCCATAAACCTCATTTTAACATCACCTGGCCTGTAGAATGAGGTGTTGGGAGGGTCCCAAAGGTAGGTTACTGATGATTGGGCCAAGTTTACCCCCTTCAGTTCCCAGCCCCCCAACTGCCCCCCCACCCCGGTCCTGTCCTCTCCTCTCTATCTCCCCACCTCTGCTCAGTTCTTCTCCCAACAACCTTTTCATCTGTCTGAATTCTGTCCGGGATCACATTTATTTTTGGAATCACTTCTGCATCTCAGTTGTGTGTGGATAGTCCATAGAAAGTTCTAGTGTGGTGCCTGGCAGCTTGAGTGTAGAACATTGGGTATATGATGGCAGGTGTTTGCTTCCCTTCTACCCACTCTGGTTCTTGCATGAGGCTGGACATCAATGTGGGGTTGGGGTGTTGGCGAGTAGGCACCAGCAGTCTTAGATCAATCCTCTGTTCGCTGACGGTGAAGTGGCTATTGCTTTGGCTCTGAGTGCTAAGATTTCACCTTTGCCTCCCCCTTCAGGGCAGGCATTCAAATGAAGGCAACACCTGTCATTAAGTGACAATTAATGTCAGAAATGGGGGTGGTTACGTCCTGATGACATATTCTGGATAGCTTTTTGGTGGAGCTGAGAAAAGAGCAAAGTGATAGTGAGAGGATGAACAAAAGGGAGATAGGGCATTCCTGATACAGGAAACAACTAAGGCAAAGACTTGGAGGTAGAAAAGTCTGTGGCAAGGAGGCCTGTGATTAGAGCAGAAGGATGTTTAGAGAGTAGAGATGAAACTTGGAGGGGGTAGGGTGCAAAAGGAGGAATTGGGAGCTTGAAGTTAGATGGGGCTCTATTTCCCCAAGAGCCCGGTGTCCCTTACTCTAGGTCCATGCACATACCTGTCCCCAGCAAGCGACTGGTATTTGTGCTGTGTTCTGCAGTCTGGCCAGCTCTGGGGCTTGACCGCAGAGCCCAGCCCAGAGGACACATTGGGAAAACAGGAAAACCTCGTGAACATTTCTGTGCTGCACAGAGAGGTTAAATGTGTTAAAAAATCCAAGTGGAGGATCCACAGAACGGTCTGCTCCCCACCAGCTCCTTCCCTTGAGCTGCCCCTGCAGGGTCTGGTCTGGGTCGCTCTCCCAGCCAAGGCAACATGACCCCTTAATGCATGGCTGGTCCAGGTGGATCCTGTCTGGGTTGCTAAGTGGAGCTCATCAAAATTGGGCTTCTTGCTCTCCACAGAGGTGGGAAGACAGGTCTCCTATTCTCAACATACTTAACGTTTCTGGACATGTCTGAGTTTGCTCAGGCAGGCACTTTAAGGGGGCTGGTGTCACCCCTAGGGACACTCATCCTTCAGCTGCTAGAAACTTGGTTAGTGTTCGGTTCAGTCTTTGCAGACCAAAGCGAAGCCCCAGTCAGGAAGAGAGCTCAGAGGAACTCGGCTGAGTTTGATCAAGGATAGAATCGTTGCCAAAGTCAAACTACAAACAGCTAAAGCTTCCTGATCCAGCTGCTCTTGGCTGACCTTACTTCTGTCACTGGGGTAGCGAATTTTAAATGAGTTCATGTGTGTGTATTCAGAGGAAGCATATACACGTGTGTGTCTTAACAAAACTGTCTCTGAAGAAGATGTCCTGAGAGTCTATCCATGATGGAGTCATTGTTTGATTCCAGCGCTGAGTCTCTGGCGTGACTGTTCCAGGGTCACCCTAGTTCCCTGCTGAGGGATATTCAGGCACTTTTCCTGTTTCTGTTGGAACGGGAGCATCCTTGTGATGCCTCCTTGAGTGCTTATTGTACACAGAGAAGGCTGGTGTAGTCACAGATCCCCAAGCCTGCATTTAGAATTTTAATAGATGGCACCAAATTGCCTTTATAAAGGTGTCCACCTCACTAACATTCCCAGCAGCTGGGAAAGAGTATTTGCTCTTCACACTGGGTGGAATTAATGACAGCTGCTTATCTGCTGGACCAACACTAGTTATTCATTTGACCATCCCCACTGGCTGCCTTTATTTCCTTTTCTGGCCCTAATCTTCAGATTGATCACATAACTTCTTTTTAAAAGATAATATATATATTTCACATCTTTGTATTCCCCAAGATTCACCCACCACCTTCTCTCCCTGACCACTCCCACTCATCCTCCCCACCCAGTTGTGTACTTTAGTTTGTTTGTTAGCTTGTTTTGACTTTTCCTCTTGACCTTTTGTTTTTCCTATGTCCCATACATTAGTGAAACCATTTAGTTTCTGTCTTTTTCTTTCTGACTTGTTTCTGCTAATATGGTTTCTTTTACGTACATCTATGTTAACTCAAATTCATTAAGTTTGTCATTTTTAATTGATGAGCAATATTCCATTGTGTATACCACATCTTTTTCATCCAGTCATCTGTTTTGGGACATTTGGGTTGTTTCCATGTCCTTGCAATTATAAATAGTGCTGTAACAAGTGCTGGCAGGGATGTGGAGAGAAAGGAACACTCTTACACTGCTGGTGGGAATGTAAACTGGTCCAGCCACTATGGAAGGCAGTATGGAGAACCCTCAAACTAATGAAAATGGAACTACCATTTGACCCAGCAATCACTCTTCTGGGAATCTACCCAAAGGAGACCTCAATACTTACACAAAGGGGCACCTGTACTTGGATGTTTAGTGCAGATGTCACGTAACTTCTGCTTGAATCTGCACAGCTCTGCTGCTTTGGTGGTGACAGAGGTCCCACCTTTCTCTCTCCATAGCTGAAACTAAACAGATGTCTGCAGAGTAGGTCTCAGATCCCCAAGTCCAAAGTCTTGCGAAGTGTGTTCTCCACCCAGTTTTGCTAGTTCTTCGTGGGGGACAGGAGAAGGGAAGGGCTGTTTCTTACAAACTGCTCTGTGTGGGCTGGGTAGGCTGAGGGGATGGGCCACAGCTGCTTTCTGACCTGGGGTTGTCCTACCTATCTTGTGTTTTCGCTTCCTATAGCAATGAACTGTGACACAAGAAGGAAGGAAAGGGGCCAGGTAGGGTGGTACAAAGGTGAAGTTGCGCTTTCCCAGCAGGGCAGGTAACTACAGCTTGTCATTCGAGCTGCGTGCCTCAGTGCACATGCTGACTGCCTCCCAGCTCCTGTCTTACTTCGTGACCCTGCTGCCAGTCTCACCGCACCATCTCCATGCAGCTATTTGCTCTCCTCAGCCTCCTCTGGATGCTCAGAGCTTCCCCTGGGACCACAGGTAAGGGGGTGAGTTGAGGGGGGCACCAGAAAGATCCTCCTGATGATCCAGGAATAGCAAGTTGGGGTAATTCTGAGGTTGAAGGGGAGACTGAGGAGGGAACCGGGAGACAGGGGGAGGAGAGTGAGGGGAGCTGGGCCATTAGGAGCTGTGACTCAGCTAGAACTGAAGGTTGCAGAGATGAGTCTCACACTAGGAGAGTTTAACGACCTTTCCCATTTTGACAGTTTCTAGATCCCTTGACCTGCATGAATCTCCACTTCCCCGGCCCTGGTGCTCCTTCCATCTGGGACTCCATTTCTTCCTTCTGTGCTCATTTGTGTGAACGCTGGGGGGCTCTCCTCTCTCTGGGGGTATTTCTGCCTTTGACTCCTGGTGCCTCTTCTCTCAGTTCTGCTCCTAACTCTCCCAGTCCCTACCTGGCTCACATTTCTGGACACAAGCACTGCTGGCAGGTGGGGAGATCAGAAGGTCCATTTTGCTTCCAAAGTATGGTTCTGAGACCACTCAATGTGGGGTCTCAGGCTTTCTCCTGTTCCTTAGGAGCTCCACAATTCCTCTACTTTTCATCCTTCTGGCCCCTGGCATCTGCTCTACCACCTACCCCAGGCATTTCCAACACACATCCCCATGGCCTCTTACTTGGCCCAAGGACCAACCTCCCCTCTGTCTGCCTCCTTGACACTCCCCAAAAGATGAGAAGCAAAATGATTTTCAGAGCAAAGATGGGCTAGTCCTGGGGTGAGGCAGAGGCTAATGCTGAGTCAGCAGAAGAGTGGGAACTTTCCGCATCCCCACTCCCGAGGTCATGTGAGCTCCTCTACTCACCCTGGTATTTGACATTAGAGGATCTGTGCCCCTCATTGGCTACCACTTGTAAAACAGGGTACAGAGGGAGGGGTTCATGTTTATTTGCTATTCAACCATACGACCCAAATCAAGCAGGTGATAGAAGTACATATACTCTCAGTATTAACATTCACTGCCAGACCCTAAGGCTCCTGAGACACAGGCCTGCCTGCAGAGCTCCTTCCTGGCAGTTTCCTTCTCTCATCTTATTCCTCAGCCCCTCAGTGTGGTCCTTGTCCCTTAGCCTTAATTGAATTGGAGCTACTATCTCTCTTTCTCCTTTTGCTGTTCTCCATGTGGTTTGCTCCTCTCTGATCCTGAGCCTCCGAGTATCCCTGATGAGTGGAACTCTGGGTATAACCTGGGTTGAGGTCATTCTCTAACCTTAATCCCCCTCTGAAGCTGCGAGATCAGATGGCAGAGGATCACAGGAAGAAGAGCAGAGAGAGGGTACAGGCAGAGATATAGGGGTGAGTAGATGAAAAGAGAAAGGAAAATGTGTGTGGAGGATATGCAACTGATGCTATAGGTTTAAATGGTCTGAGTAGACACGACCAATTCCTGAGGCCTAGGTGCTGTGATTCACTATATGGCAAGCCGTTACAGGAAATGGTATTGAAGTCCTCAAAGCTGGAAAATCTCAGCCCCCAACTGTTATCAAAGTTTGAGTATATTATGCCACCATGGGGTGAGAGGGTCCTAAAAATGGTGTAATGAATAACTAAGCACTTGGTTTTATAAAAAAGAAGACAAATTTACTGCTAAAATGTGTTCTGCCACCTATGCAGGAACTCTGACCACGGGGACAGCTAAATACATGGAGCATCTCCCCAAAACAATACAAACAATCCCCGGCCATAACACTTCCCTACAATCCATAGACACAGAAGAGAAACCAGTCAATACGCCCCAATACCCATATTCCGTGACAGAAACAAAACTCATAAACAAATTTCCATTTGTAGAACCATCGCTAAAACCGCTGATCAAATCTAGTACCTCAATTATCCCACCATCGAAGTATGTTGTAAAGGTTGGAACAACACCACCAACAATCCTAGTGTATATGAGTAATATAGAGTGCACTACACCCACCAGTGTGAGAGTGACCACCACTTATCCAACAACTATATGTGTCACTGAGACACATCCTACAAGAACATCCACATATACATCAAAAACAAGCATTAAGACAGAAAATACGACACCCTCCTCAACACTGATGACAACAGCAACCAAGACGCCGCCTACGGCCACTCTCACCACAATCTCCACCACGACCCCCACCCACACCCCCCCGACCTCCACACAGGAGCCCACGACCACGCCTCCCAAAACCGCCTCCACCACAACGCCCAAAATCAGTGAGACCACCACTCTTACCCCCAGTGTCAGCACCACCCCATTCACCACCACCCCCGGGACTTCCATCACCTCTACACTAGCCACCATCCTGACCAGCATCCCTAGCACGCCTCCAATGACCACAACCAACACAAGCCCAACCACCACTGCCACCGACACACCAACCACGACCATGACCACCTCAACGTCACAAATAACGCCTACGCCTGCCAGCACCACCCCCAGGACAGTGCCGACGACCACCATAGCCACCCAGACCCCACCTACCGCCACTCTCACCACAATCTCCACCACAACCCCCACCCACACAACCCCGGAGCCCACGACCACGGCTCCCACAACCGCCTCCACCACAACGCCCACCACCAGAGAGACCACCACCATCACCACTGCCACCACGACCTCTCCCACAACCACTAGCCCACACACCCCGCCCACTCCCACCCCCACCACACCACGGCCCACCACCACCAGTGAGACCACCACCCTTACCCCCAGCGCCAGCACCACCCCATTCACCACCACCCCCGGGACTT
>PVHY01020207.1:0-25983 GCA_004024945.1 Uropsilus gracilis | reverse complement strand
TATATTAGTGAAACCATTTGGTTTCTGTCCCTTTCTATCTGGCTTGTTTCTGCTAGAATGATTTCTTCTAGGTACATCCAGGTTTCCATAAATTCATCAAATTTGTCATTTTTAATTGATGAGTAATACTCCATTGTGTATATATACCACATCTTTTTCATCCACTCATCTGTTCTGGGGCATTTGGGTTGTTTCCATGTCCTTGCAATTATAAATAGTGCTTCAATAAACATCCGAGCACAGGTGTCCTTTTGTACCCACGTTGAGGTCTCCTTTGGGCAGATTCCCAGAAGTGCTACTGCTGGGTCAGATGGTAATTCCAGAACATCAGATTTTTAATTCTAGTGATTTAGAGTGCTGACCAGCTTTTCAGATATTTTTCTAGTGGTTTTTGTCCGTGTTGTTTAGAGCAGTATACATCTTCCTCTCCTTTGCTGACAGTAAATGTTTTTTCCTAATCAAGGGTAAATAGTATTATACAATTTAAAGGGAGCTGGTGTGCTTTTAATTTCGTTCTCAATACTCAAAAATTTAAGATTAGAATTATGATATTAGTAATTCTATGTAAAAGTGTATTTCCATTCACTTGTCTGGTGGTGTTTCTTATTGTAATCTATGAACCACTTGGGGGGAATCAGGCAGGTCAAACTCATTTCCCAATAGTAATGGTGTACTGTTTATGTTATTGACATTTGTACTGATGGTGCAAAGAAAGTAATGGTGTTTTAGTCACCCCAGCATGAATAAGGCAGTGGTACCAAGCTTTATGGTCTTTGTGTTCTTTACTCATAGTGTAAAATAGGTATAAGTTTAATTTAACATCATTGAAAAATTATTTTTTGAATTATGATTATAATTTGTGTTAGTTCAGTCTGCATGAAAAATGGGAAGCAAGTTTAAAGTATCTTTGCTGCATGGACCAATGTGACTGTTACTGGAGGAAAAGCCTATATGGTTGAGATACTGGTTGAACTAGTATCTTTTTCTACACAGTACCATTTTTTACTTGAAGACAATTGACAAGGCAAGATTATTTAGAGTAGAATATTTTCAGACATGTTATTCAAAATGGACATAATGAATTTGCCACTACAAGAAGACTTCTAACAGTATATGTTGCCAATGATAAAATCAACTTTTAAATGTTTTGGTTTTGGAAATATTGTGTACCACTATGAAGTTACCATCTTCCCTATACTTGAAGACTTTTTTGAGTCAATGGATGATGATACTGATGGATATGTCTTAAAAGTATTGTTAATAAAATGTTTTCACATTTGTTAAGATCTATATAATTCAATAAAATGTTTCAAAATTTTCAGTGTAGGATACTATAAAAATATACTTGAGCAAAGGTCCAGTCAAGATATACCAGCTGCATTTCAAGGTATATAAACTATATATTGGTGTATTTTCTGATACATTTCAACTTAACTTTAAACTGCAGCATTTGATTTTCAGCAGGTGGTGGAATGGTAAAATCAAAGAATATTTAATATATCTTCCTTTTCTAACTATGTAGTTGTATGAATAGAGATTTTCTACATATTCTTTAATGAAATGGCATATGGCATGAAAACAAAATGGAGATCATTTTAAAGAATCAAAAAGGACAAATATATAACTTAAAAAAATTAGAAAACATAAATATAATTTATAATATAATAGGCTAATATTTGTCATTTAACAATACATTTAAAATTTCGTATAACTTCTTATGTGATAAACATCAGTATATGTAACTGCATTCTCTTAAATCTACTGTAATTTACCTGTGTTTCTAAGTGTTTCTAAGACCAAATAATTTTGAGGACAGTTCTATTGTTTCTGTAATAAAATGATTTATTTTTAAAATTACATAGAACTGTAAAAGACCACCGTGATTTTACTTAATCAGCAAAAAATAACATTACTATAAAAATTCAGGTATTATTAATATCTTATGATAGCCTCAACATGCAAAATTTCTTCAAAACAATTGCTGTCATCATTCAATGGTAGCCTTGACCTTCTATTAATGCTGCCTCTTTTTTTTATTCCAATGTCAGAATGCATCAAAAAAACACTTAAAGGATACTCTACTCTTGTTTATAAATTAATATCTGAGGTTTTAACTTAGTTTCCTACAAGTTTCAAACTGTTCCTTTAAAATGTCAAGGAAGTATAGTTTCATTGGTGAGAGATAGACATTTCCCTTTGAACAGGGTGGACCACTCCCACTTCTAATTGAAAAGTTGTTGTCTGAGGAATTGAAAAAATCAAAGTGTCTTTATAAGATAACCTTACTCTCTCCCCTGAGCACAGATCAAAGTAACCCTGAGCATTTTTTTTTTTTTAGATAACAGGGTCTAACCTACTTTCATTCCAGTGGTCAGTTAAACCAAGAAAAGTCTGTGATAGTAACTGGATGATCATCACTTCAGTATTTTATAGCCTTGGTGAATTTTATAGATTTTTCTTTCATAGTTTAATATTTTAGAAAATATCACCCTTTTGTATGCTTAATTGCAAATTCAGAGGATGATTCCAGTGACTAATTTTAGAAAGTTAGTTGTATAACAATTCTTTAGAGTCATATTTTATGATACTAAGAATGTTACTTGTTACTTGGACTCAATACCAGTTTATCAGTTACTAATCGTGGCAAGTAGCTTAGTTTCTAATTTTGTGTGTGCATATTTGTGTATTTTTCTAATTTCTCATTGCTTCAATTCCCTCACCTTCAAAGTGGGATTGGTACATATACACACATATATTTATACACATACACATATTATGTATAACATATAGGGACTTTTGAAGATTAAAGTATGGGTGTGTGTTTGTATAGTTACAAACCTAGAATGATGACTGAAGTGTAATAAAGTAAATTTGTTAGTAAAGTTATTGCATAGTGTTTGCATTTATAAGCTTAAGAATTTTTCTATTCTAGTAATTGTGCTTAAATAATGGAAACTGGTGTTTTTGTAGTTGCTTTATTCCCCTGTTTTCTGGATGATAGCTATCATAATTTCTTTACAGTATAATTTTTATTATTCCTCCTGCTGATAATTTTTAAGGAGTAATCCCCTAACACTATCTCCGTTTTTTAAAACTCTAATTCATTGACTAACCATGTCATAAGGTTGTATGACAACTGCTCTCATCCAATTCTTTAATTGATGAATCCAAAAACTTCTTTAGCTTTAATTGAAAAAAAATCATTTATTTAAAAAAAAATTTTTGAGGTACCATTGATTTGCAAAGCTAGATCCATATTGGGGTACTTCATCTCCATGTGTGTATTGGCCTCATCTCATAAACCCATAGAGTTCTACTGTTACTCCCACTCTCAGGTTGAACAAGTCCTTTATCCTTCCCTCCCAGCTCTCTCCCTTATCTTGCTGATTGTCATGTTTCTTGTAGAGTTTAAAAGTTACTTTTGTTGTGATTCACAACCTTTTGGCTTCCCTCTGGTCATTGTGATACTCTCTTCTTTCTATTACTCTGCTTTTTTTCTCTGATCATCTTCCTTATTATTTGATGGAGTCTTTTTCTCTACTCAGTCTATTCATTCTTGATATTTTCTAGTGACACAATTTAAAGTCATTTTTCTTTTCTGATTTATCCACTCTACTTGAAGGAAACACTCCCTTATTTTCAGCTATTCTAGTGTCTAAACACCAATCTACACATGCTGCTCCCATTTCATGTTCAGCTGTCATGTTGTATTTCCAACTGACTGCTAGTTTCCATCTGAATATCATCTATACACCTTGTAGACAACATGTCCAAACCTAAGTCATTATCACCCTGCCTTACCTTGTTTTGTGATTTAGTTTTAGTAGCATTATCTTATACTGAGACTTGCAAACTTGGTTTATCTTTTTAGCAATACTCTCCAAATGCTTCACCTTTTATGGGCCATTGACTAACAGCATATGAAGGCCATAATGTGCCTGCACCCTCAAATATCATTTCTCCCATTTTCTTGCCTGGAAAATGCATATTTCACTTTTCAAAGCTCAGGCAAAAGGACGCTTCATTTTTTTCAAGGTAAATCCTTACTGATATAAGCTAACCATGGTTAGTACCCATGCCTTTACCAATGAATAGTTTAAGTATGGCATCATAACCTATACTTGGCCAAAATAATCTTTTTACAAAAGCCTTCTTTGCTCTTAAAAGGAGATAGGATAGATTCCTCTTTTCCTCCATGAATTATATTATTATTTCTCATAGCTTTTAGAGATTTTCAAAGATGTAACCCTAGTCCCCTAAACTTTCAAATTGAGTTCTGACTTTTTAAAAATCCCATCACCATGAAGTCGCACAGCATGCCTCATGCTTGAGTGGATCCTATTGGATCATTTCACAGTTCATTAAAAGAAACACAATTTAAACAGTTCAACTAAGAATAAAAACCACCATGAGGTGTTGAAAGCTGTTCTGTAAGTTTAGCAAACTACTCAGACCTCTGGTTAGCCATAAAATCATTAGTTGTGACTGGGTCATTAGTAATGATAACATCTCCTTTGATACATCAGTTCAAAGAAGTTCAGTTCATTTTACTCTATGCATCTCAGATGAATCACTATTTATGAACTCTTCCCTTGAGAAAGTGCCATTACAAGTCTGCTTTTAATCATCCCCCCCTAAGCCAGTTGGTGGATGCCACACGATCAGGAATGATCAACAGTATGAAATGGTTTGAACACAACTCATCTCTCCCAGAATACAATTTTTAGGATCTTGTTTGCCCTTATTTTGTGTCTGTCAGTTCTTCATACCTGTTTATATGTTTTATTTTCCTCTTCAACTACATATTTTCAGTTTTAATCTGTGAATTCAGGGGTCAATTATATAACAAAGTGCAAATTAAAAAAATCTATAAAATAGTCATTTTCAGTGTTTGCATTTGAAATTTTACCTTGAATTTTATAACTCCAATATTGTAAGTTAAAATAAGGTAACACTTTATATAATATACTTGCCATTTAATAAACAGCACAGATTACCAAATTTGATCTCTTTTGGCAATGGTAACCATATAGAAGAACAAAATACATCTTTAAATGTATTTTTAAAAAGCCCAATGAATCGTGGGCAGGATTTAAACTAAAATATGCAAGATTAAAACACTTGAGGAAATTTTTTAAGGCCTCAAGAAATTGTACTGTCAAAAACTAGTTAATCATTAATATAAGCTGAATTACTGGATTTAAGGAAGGATGCATTTATATGCAATGCTTCGTGTACCTTGATTAATTTGGCAGTTTAGTATGTGCTGCCTTGAAAGCAGTGATCAGTTTCTGCTCAAAATAGATTGAACTGCTGTATGAATTCATGACACAGTCCACACTGCTAATCAGTTTTGAAGAAACTGAAATTATATTTTTAAATTGACTTTGAAATAAAATTTCTTTGCTCAGCTTTTTTCCCTCTCACATAATTTCATGTGCTCTGATGAGACTTCCTGGGACACAGGCTTCTGTAGTATGCACAGAATGGCTTCCCAACAACAGCAATAGTCCACACTCAACTATAAGGGTAGTTTATTGACTACCTATTTGACTGTGGTAGTTTCAGATTCTTCTCATACATTTTGTCCTGCAGACCTTACCTTACAATAGCTATGTGATATTGGTTCTATTATTTCTAGTTTCAAAATAAGAAAAAGAACCAAATATGAGAAATTTTAATTAATTGCCCTAGCTAAAGTATGCTTTGGAATCATATTTGAGTTCATTTGCCCTGCTTCAAATGTTCATCTTGTATCAACTTAGATGGTAAGCCCAGATTGTCAACATGGCTGTTACAGCATCACATTTCCCCTCTATTGTACAGTTTCTAATCCATGATATGTGGTCAATTAGTGATATGCATTTTTCTTCTTAACAGGCCTACCTTCATATGCTACTCTTAAAATATTAAAGTGAGATTGTTTTGATTTTTTCAAAACATAATTTCCTGTTTCTGGCCTATGGGGGTGGAAAAAAAACATATTGAAGTGAACTAAAATATTTTTGGCATTTGAATCATATGTCTCTGGAATTGTCTAGTTTTAAGAGCATTTGTCTTATAGTGTAAGTTCAGTAGTTAGATTTATAAACATAGGTTTTGAAGATGAATCCTTGGAAGTTTGTTTTCCAGAGTAATAATGAATTTTTTGATCATTTGTATTTAATGTCATCATTTTGTAGAGGGGAGAGGACAATGAGTACAAATGGTGAAAGTCATAGATCACCTTCTAGAAAAAGTAAAGATTTTAGATCACTTTTAATGTAGGGTATTTGGTGGAAACTGTCTCAATTGTGGAAATTTAAGAGGTTGTCCTGTGATTGAGGAAACTAGTTACATTAATATCTGAAATTAAAATAAGACCTTTTGATTTTTGGTGGAAAACAAGAATTAAGATTTTTATTATCTTCTGAGAAAAGGATCTCATGAGTACTAGTAAGAAGGCAAGTTACTGAGTTTATTCCAGAGCAAAAAGGACAAGATGGCACAAGGCAACAGGCAGTGTCATAAGTCATGGCCTCTGCCATTGGATCTGAGTAATAATTTCATGTTGATTTTTTTCTGGGTGAAAAGAAGATCTTTGGATTTACTTACCTTGCTCCCATCACTCTTCCTGATTTGAACTTCATCTCCCTTCTTTTTTTGGTTTCTGGAGCATGGTGGGTGGCGGGGGGTGGGAAACTGTTTGCAAAAGGTAAATATATTCAGGCCTCCCAGACCAACCCAATTTTTATCTAATCCTTGAACAAGATGTTGATACCAGATAAATTTCAGAATGCAGGACCTCGCTCTTCTTCCCTAAAAAGTGAGTTAAAGGAGTATGGTATCTCTAACTGTGCAATCAAAATAAAAAAATCAGTTACCATAACTCTTCCTTGGTTGGGGTTAAAAATTATTTTCCATTATAACTAAAGATGCTTTTAAAAATAGTAAATATATTATACTTAGAAACTCATTCTACTGAAAAGAATGTTCAGTAAAGACTCCTAAAATATAATTTGTTAGCTATTTTTTATTAGTAAACCTGAATAATTTTAAATGCCCTGAAAGACACCTTATTGCTTATTTATTCATTTTCTTTTAATTATTGTTTAATTCTGTTTGACATAATATCATCACTTTGAATGATCTCTATATTTTTCATAATATTTGAACAGAGTAAGAAGCAGGAAGCAGAGACTTTTCCCTGAGAATTAAGAACACTTTTGTATTTCCCAAGTCCATTGTGAAAATAGGTCATTCTCTTGCTGAAGGAATAATAGTCTTACTGCCAGAAATTAATGAATATGATATCATTGATCAGTGTTCTTTTACATTAATATTAGAATAGAGTTTTGAGATATTTTTATTGGAACCATTCTCTTTGCACCACTTTTCCTTATGTGAGTTATTCAAAATTGGAGACACAGACTGGTGTTCTAACTTATGCTTTTGTATCTTCAGAATAGACAAAAATAGAAATACTCTAAACATCTTAGTTTCCTACTAGAACTTCTATATATTTCAGGAAATAGATTGGTGTACCATTTAGTATTTGAAGGATCAAAACTAATACAAAGATATCTTCCATATTGTTTGTTTAGTAAATTAATGGATCAAAAATATAAGCATTCATTAAATAGTTTTTGAATGCTGTATTCTGATACAGTTGTAGATCTGGAGATATATCATTCAAAATATATACCTTCTAAAAAGATATCAACCTATACCCTTCATTCATATATATTGCTGTACACACTTACCTCCATTAAAATAATATAATCAAAATTTGTACAACAAAAGAGACAATAATCAAAGCAAAGAGACTCCCAACTGAAGGGGAAAAAATTACACCCCATTCAACTGATAAGGATCTGATATTAAAAATCCACAAAAAACTCATACAACTCAACAAAAACAAGGCAAAAAGTCCAGTCCAAAAACGGGAAGGAGAGCTTAAAAGACACTTCTCCAAAGAGGAAATACAAATGGCCAACAGCATATGAAAAAATGCTCAATGTCACTAATACAGAAATACAAATTAAAACCACAATGAGACATCACCTCACACTAGTAAGAATGGCCCATATCAAAGAAAACATCAATAAGTGGCAATAAGTGCTGAGGTGAATGTGGAGGAAAAGGAACATGTTTACATTCTGATGGGAATGTAAGCTGGTTCAACCACAATGAAAAGCTGTGTGGAGGATACTCAAAATACTGAAAATGGAGCTACCATTCCATCCAGCTATTCCACTTCTGGGAATCTACCCAAAGGACATGAAAACACTAGTTCAAAAGGACACCTGTACTCCTTTGTTTATTGCAGCAACATTCCAAGATATGGAAACAACCCAAATGACCCCAAACAAATATATCAGAAGATTGTGGTATGTTTACACAGTAGAATATTATTCATCAATCTAAAAAGACATACTAATGTCATTTGTGGCAGTATGGATGGAACTATAAGAAGTCATACTAGCAGAAATAAGCCAGAAAGAAAAAGAGAAATACTGGATGGTCTCACTTATATGTGGGATATAGGGAAACAAAAGGACAAGTGAAAAAAGTTAAAACTAACAAACTGACAGCAGAACTAAAACTTAAAGCAAGAGAAGGTGCAATCGGAAGAGATGAGCACAAGAGATTAAAATGACAGTTCTTAAGATGACAGTTCAGTGATTTGGTGGTGGGAGAACTTCAGGGTATTCAACAATGTAAAAATATATGTGTGTAATCAACAACAACAACAAAACAGTTCTAGAGGGTCTTTCTAGACATATTTTTTTTTTACCATTTACTTATTCTTGAAATGGCATAAGAGGAGGATAAATGGCAACTTACTTCATTCTTTTCCAATTACAAGCTAAGGTTAGAAAAGCCACATTCAGTCAGCTAAAGATGAGTTATCTGCAAATGAGTCTACTTGGAAATAGATTAGCAATTTAAATGACTAAGTTAATAAGATCCAATTATAGCTAATTTGCCTATGCTTTCTTTCTCTTGCCCTCCCACAGGCTTCAGAGTGTGAGTGCCTTGTGTGAATTTATTTGCGCAGGGAACTGGTTTGTAGGGCAAGGGTATTTTGCTAGGAAAACAAACAGTCTTGTTCATTAAACCTGCTGCATCTATATGGACAGGCTCCTTTGGTAGCCTGTACAACCACTGGCACTGTGCAAGTATCCTCAGTTCTAAATCTTTTAGTTAAAAAAGTGTGTGTGCGTGAGTGTGTGTGTACACACAATCTTGTTAAGTTAATTAAGCCATTAGACTGAGGTGGCTCTAATGCTGGGATGGCTTATATAAGCAAATCAGAATCTAAATTTGTCAATGCCTCAGAGTTAAGAAAGTGAAGCTCAAGGACAGCCAGTCACAGTCAGCTAACCTTTTAGCTGCAGCCAATCAATAATTTACTTACCTTGTTTCTACCTTTCCTCTATTTTTCCTCTAGCTTCCATGTGTTGAGTGCTCCTTACTTATGGTTTGTATAATCCGAGTTGAATTTTGCTCAAACTAAAACTTTAAATGTACTTCAGTTTATCTTTTAAAATATATGTACATGTACATGTTTGTCATAAAGTGTATTGTGATATATGTGTATATATAAATGCTTACAAACAAGTATAAACATGTGATTCTCTGCACACAAAATGGTACTCTGATTGTTTTCCTTTCCAAATTCTCTGGCTCGTGTTATCCTACTCCTTCAATTCCAGTTTTCTCTTTGGTTGGTGTACTCCTCGTTTGCCTGAATCTTTCAAAAGATCCAGGCTTCACTTAATAATCTCCTTCCAGATTTCAATGCCAAATATTCATGCACTATTTATCTTTTTTGAAAATAGACTTTTGTTCATTTTCATAGCAATGTATACCCCTGAAATGGTAGTGTGTTGATGTTAGTAACATCATTATTACATTATTTAAGAAATGTCAGAGCTATCAGTAATAATATATTTATAAATATTTTAGATTCTGGACAATTTCTCATTAATACAGGAACCTTATGCTGCTTTTTCTTATTACCTTTGCTAAAAAATTCTGCCACACACCATATTGCTCAGAAAGATACCATGTATTCACATTTTAGTTTTGAAACTGAAAGACTTCAAGGTGTAAAGATTGGTAATTGAAGGATTTGACTTGGGGTTATTGGGAGAAATTAGCAAATGTGACTTCCAGAATTTAGAAGCACCCTTTGCTAGTACAGTACCAGATGGAAGAAGGAAAGAACAAGGATTAATGCAGAAAAGCCATCTGAGACTGACTTTTACAGATGCAGTAGAACAAACTATAACATCATTAGAAGTTGCTGGAAAATGATTAAAACATTCATATTAAAAATAAATAAAGAAATTATGAGATGCAATGAGTCAGAGAAAATGGGTAGTGAAGCCATGTCAAAGTGTCCAGGTGATATGTGATACAAGAACAAAGTTCCAAGTTCTCTGATATTTAGCATAATATATCATTTGCTTCAATCATGGATTATGTTTCCCTTATTCAGGAACTGATAAATACATCATGTGCTCTGTATATTAAATTAAGCCTGTCAGGCTTCACTAGACCTAATTATCTATACACCTAGATCACTTACATTTTACATTATTGAAAATTATTATTTGATTAAAATTATTTACATTACTGAGTGGCTTTTATAGAGAGACATGCAATGAATTGGGATGTGCTAGGAGTGAACTGTTGAACAACACACCTGCTGAATGTGGGTGTCTCCTGCTGCTAAGAAGGGGAATAAAAAGAAATCCTCCCACACTAGAGAATATAGTTTCAAAAATATGGAATTAAGTTAAGGAAATAAATATTTGACAAATGAGTGCAAAAATATTTATGAAATAACAGATCTATTTAATGTGTACTCAACTTATTTTTATATTTTTATCAGTTTTATAAAGAAAGCATTGGCATGATCAATTATTTAAATAGTATTACACATGTTTTCAATTATGACAATTATAAGGAAATTTATGATGCCACTTTGAGTAATTTTCCTAATTAAATTTTATGATAATTCATTACTGTATATATTTTTCCTAATGGTATGTATTAAGGATTAATTGTCTTGTGACTGTGTATAGTAGATCTAGAGTAGGGATACAGATTTTGCTTTAACCAAGTAGCTTGGTAGCTTGGTAGCTTTTGTTCCCTATCTACTCATTAGCATATAGCTGATTTTTCTCTTTGAACATATACCTGAATTCATACCTATCTCTTTTCTTTGTCATCAAGACTAAGGATTTCAGGTAGCTGTTCTTATTTTTCCAGTACCTAGCACACACACCCTACTATTTTTTTAATGACAGGGACATGCAGTAAGAGATTCAAATCTGTGATACATGAGGATCTGTTCTTGTCCCTACGCAATACACTGACAACTCTAGGAAACAGTGTCACAACAGCATAAAGAGTCCCTTCCAGATTCATACCAGTAAAGTTTAGATAAGAAGCAATAAATGAATGAAAAGAAAATAAGAATAAATTATCTTCATGAGTAGCAATAAAATATTTTTTGATAGTCATCGTTCAGACACTGTTAATTAGGAAAATAATGCCTTGGATTTCCTATCTGTGACTTCCTGCTATTCTAAGGTCCAAATTAGTGGATCATAAGGAGTATTTCTATGGTAGATCTATTGATTGCTCATAGTACCAATTTACCAAGATTGCCCGCTTTTTAGTTCTCCTTTTTATAATCTGAAAGCTAGAGTGTTTACCAGCATGCTCAATATGCATCTCACCTATAATTAACCCTAGACATTTGGAACTGCTTCTAAGGGATGACAAATCTAGGACATCCATGCCTCTGCTCCTTCTTCCTTGCAGTAACACTCATTATCGATCACCTCCCCACGCTGAACTATGCAAGTGTCACAGCTGTTTTTATCTTTTTTTTCAGGCACCCAGTACTTATAAGTATTAGCACCCCTCCCCTCCACACACACATCCCCCACAATTACACAGGCACAAGTTATTTCATATCCCCTTCCTGTAGGTAAGTTAAGCTTTCTCATCCAAATATGAATCCAAACCCTGCTCATATCTTGTGCTTTATTGTCCCTTAGCCTCTCTTTTGCCTTAGTCTCAAATGATTCTGTTTACTCTCTGTTGTAACTTGTTCATCTCACAGTCAGTACTTAACCTATTGTGGTTTTTCTTCTTTGTATACCACTCTCTTAAAGCTGGTTGATTCCTCTGACATGATTCTGAGTCTCATGGTATTCAGCTATTATCTTTCTGCTGCTGCAATTATCCCTCAAACTGTCTCTTATACAGCTCCCTCCTACATTCTCTTTGCTGCCTTTTTCTTCCTTCTTCTGACAACAGCTGAAGGGGTTATTCCTTGGCAATTATTTACTCCTCCCAAAAAGAACTTGACCTATTCTGTGTTTCACTCTCCACATAACTTCTTCCAATCTCTGTTACAACTCTCAGAATTTTAATCAAACATATAGAATGACTCCTGTCAGTATCCCTTACCTTAGGTTCTTCTCTGGTATTTATTCAATGATCTTGTATATCAAGTTCCCTTGTGGCCATATCTTCTCATATAACCCACAGGAAACTTATATGTAACAATTATACCTTCTGTAATCTCCCTTTTGGAGGATAACATATTCTACTTGTGCCTGATTTATAGGCTCCAGAAAGTTTCCATCACTCTTTCACACAATCTCCTTCACCTCAAATGAACTGACTATTCAGTTTCAAATGAACTACAAATAGTTCTTCTTTATTTTCCCTCCTTGTTACTACTGTCCTAAGTCAAGGTTTATAACTTTATAACTAATTTCAACTTATCACATTATCAACCTTATGTACTTTACTGCAGATAAGAAAAAAATATATTTTAAATGAAAGTCCAACTCTGCTATTTACCTAACCAAAGATTTTGCATGTCTTCTAAATTCATATAAAATAAAGATTAATATCTTTAGTATAGAAACATTGTAGTATTTATAGAAAATAGGTTAAAATATAGAAAACTTGTCATCCAGTTTTCACCTTATTATATCTTATTATATCTTTGGCTCTTACGCTGTAATGACACTGTTCTGTTTTCTGAACAAATTATAGTGTCATGATTTTGTATCTTTACTTTTCATGCTCTCCAAAACACCCTTCCCTCCTTTCTTTGACTAACTTACATTTACTTTAGGATTTTACATATATCTTATCTATTTCATCAAACCCTTACTGAGATCTCAGTTTGTCTCAAACTCCATTTTTTCAATCTATATAGCATTTTTCTGGCAAATAGTGAGTTATAACATACTCACATTTAACTTGAAAGATGATAATTTCATGCTATAACTACCAATGAGAAGTGAAAGAGAACTTGACCAGTTTGTCAGTGTTCTAGATACTTAAATAGTATCACTATTTAATATATTTTAAATAGTATCACTTAAATAGTGATACTATTTAAGTATCTAGATCAAATGTGTATCAAATGTGTAAATTTGGCTACAGTTAAGTGATACCAGTTTGGAAAATACAAAAACACCATCACCTCATTTTATATTTTTCATGGTGGATGGTCTAGTAAAGAATGAGAGCATATCCAGCAAACATTTATGTTGCAAACCTTAAGTTAGATGATTTTAAATATATTATTGTATTTTAAACTGTACAAAAACAGTTTTTGTTTAGTTAAAAGAAGTAAGCTTTAAAAATTCTAATTGAGTAAATATACAGGTAATCAGGATACTTTAAATCCCCTCATTCATTTACTTCAAAGGTTCCAAATAATGAATGTTGACTTCAATCATTTCCACAAAAACCTGTTTTTGATTCTTCCTTGAGTCTTACCATTGGTTCTCAGAGTTGAGTGAATGCAGTAGGGACATAAATGATTTACAAGATGTATGTGAAGTTCATGAATGTTCAAAGCATTTGCATTTTGTCTGCATATGGCAAATGTCCTCTCTTTGGAAGCTGCTCTATTAAGAAGCAAATGCCAGTAGAGACATAACTCTGTGTTAACTGTCAAAACTGCCTTTAGAGGTAGAACATGGCATACATTTTGTAGGATGCTCTGGAAGTACATGAACATATTCTTAGATGTTTCAGTTTTCTCAGAGTTTAGCTTAGTCCTGGCATGCATTGCATGCTGAATAAATTTTTGTACTGAACTAGACTGGAGGTCAACTTTACAAGCATCCCAAATGAAGAAGTGTCACCTGCTCACTTTATTGATTTTATTAACCATACTATGATTCTTGTTCTGTCTCTTGTTTGGTGACTAACTTCTCAAGAGGAACCAATCAGGTTTTCTAGTGTATATGTTGATAGAACTGGTAGAACACTTAATGGAAAAAAAGTAGCATTTTAAATATTTTTTAGAAGAAAGTAAATATAAAAGGTAAAATTACCATGTTTGAAGATCTTGAGATAGGTAGACTTTAAAGAAAGTAATTAGGGGTGAAGGAGCACAAATATAATACAAATATTTTTAAGTGATTAAAATTACTGTGTTGGGTGTGTATGTTTCAACTAAAGCTGACGAGGAAGTGACCCTCTACTATAATCTTCACTAACCTGTTTCTAGACTGTTGAACCCATGTTAGAAAGAGGTTTCAATATAAGTTGATGATTGCCTGTGGCAGATTAGAACTTTCTATAGACTTTTTGTTGTTGTCATTTGATAAAAGTAAGTAGGGAGGAAGAGGGGGAGAGAGAGAGTGAGAGAGAGAACAGAACGCTTTTGTACTATAATATCCATTACAAACCAGTAGGAGAAGGTACATTTCAAGGCAGAAACTACAAATCAAATATAGAATATATATGATTGACATTTCTATGCTTGGGATTAACACTTTCACCATAATTTAGTTAAATTTCTACCAATTAAAAATAGTGAAAAAAACATTTTAAATCAATTTTTTCTGACTTTATTTAGATATTCCTTAATCATATTATTATCTTGAGTGAAAACCAACAAAAGTATCAGAGAAATAGTATACACTATTATTTCCCTTCTGGTATTGTATGTTTGCCCTATTTCTTATATAATACTTCTGTGTTTGTTCTCTAGAAAAAAATCAATAAAATCTCATTGATTAACAACACCCAGCCTACATGTTTTAGTAAACTGAACCACTTTACCTATTGCTGACTTGATAGACTCTTTAATATAATATGCTGAGCCAAAGGAAAGCAAATGTTTCTCCTTATTTTAACCAAAAAATGTAGAGAATAGAAAATCAAGTGATTTGCAATATAAAAAGTTTTAAAAACATTGAAGATCGCTTCATGCATTAGCCATTTAAAAGTCTGTGGGAATAGCATATGGTCTGGTTCTCAGACTTTGAGAAATGACTAAATTAGTGTTCTGTTATGTAGAGTAAAATGTGCTACATTAAAACCTTAAAATAACATGAATAATGTTGTAAAACCAGTTTAGTTTTCAAATATCTTTGAGAAAACATATCAGTAAAATTATTTCCCCTTCTCATGTTAGTTATGACACTTAAAAGATATTATTTAATATTGTGATATATGAGTAGGTAGAAGAAAACCAACTTCTGTATTTTAAGTGGCTGCTTATTCAGAGCCTTAGATGTCAATTCTATCACAGTTATAAATGTACTTTCTAACTAGCATCCAGGGCAAAATGATCTGAGAATTAGTTAATAAAGGTTAAATCACATTTGGGACACTGAGGAGAAAAATTGATGAGCAGACTGTTGATGGGTGATCCAGTCTCACTAAAAGAACATCATCCCATTGAAAGAAAGAAAGACTTTTGCATTATTAAAAGCCTGTTCTCTAACACTGTTGGGAATTCAGTTGGGTCATGAATGCTGACAGGTTGTCAGGGAAACAGGGATAACATAACTGAAAGCACAGCCATCTTACAAAATGATGTTAGCATTGCTACTTTTAATTGTGTAGTGAATGATCTGGAATTTCTAAAATTAATAATAACAGAGAAGAGTATTTTCTAGTATAACTACTTATACCTATCTTTTAATGTAGTAATAATAATGAAAATATCCTGGTAAATCAATACTAAGAAAACTTTTTCACAAATGAAGTTTGAAATTTGTATTTTGATAGCCATCAACATGTGATATTTGTCCATTTATGATAATAAGTAATGGAGCCATAGCCACTTTTACTATATATTATATATATATATATATATATATATATATATAGTAAGTAATTTGAGGGTTTATGTTAAATCAGCTAAATCCACATGCTCATGAGCCCCCCCTTTTTTTCCACCCATTCCCTCTTCCCATGACCTTTTTTCAAACCATTGTTATTTTAGAAAGAAACTGGAAGAGTCTATATTCAGTACATTTTCTCTGAGAAAAATCAACTTTGTGATAGCCTGATTGGATTCCAATATTATCCACAAAAAACATGAAGATGGACATCTAATAATGCTCTATCACATAAGTTTGTAGTGATTTGAATCTACTGAAATATAAAGAAATAAAAAAAATTGAAGTGTTCTACAAGAAATTAGTAAAGCATGAAGTGGAAAAGGATTATAAAATGATTATTCATAAGCTAGACTTTGATCTTTCCAAAATAAAGCTAGTCATCTCACCATAAAGAGTTAAATACTTGAATTATTGACCTAAGAGCACTGCACGTGAACCAAGAAAGCCCTGGCATTAAGTAATAGTACGTTTTGTGGATAGAGCCAATTTATCTTGAGAAATACCATTTACTTCAGTTCTCTTAAACAAATCTTTAGTAACTCTTTAATACTTGTTGAGTAAAGGCATTATCTTCATTTTTTCCCCTGGCATTTAGGAAAAATGTTTCAGTTCCTCTCACTATCATTCCCAATTACTTTCTTCCAGATTCCTTGGATCCTTATTTCTTAACATTTGTGCTGCTCTTTCCCAGCAGCAAGTTACTTCATCTTTATGTTCACTTGTTTTATCTATGGCTTAGTCTAAATTATAGTGACTATTATACAATTGTTTGATAACTGTTAGCCAGTGTGTTTTCATTGTTCACAACTATTTGATTGGCTCATGCTACTTCTATCTCAAGTTCCTCACATCCTTTTCATCACCATTAAAACCCTGATTTTAAGTACTAGTAGGACATTTTTATCTAATATTGTGACAAGAAATTCAAGACACTGTGTTTGTATTTTAGTGATGCTTGTGTTTAGAAATAATGTACAGGTTTCCCCTAAGATGACAGAAAGGGCGAGTCAGGGGTCCCTAAGGAGCTTGTCAACCAGGTCTATTTGATGATACTGGAGGGAAAATAACAAAGATGCTAGAATATGTTTTGAAAACCATGCCATTGTGATGAAATGAAAACAGTATTGACTCACTTGCTATTAAAGGAATAAATAATGGATATATAGTCTCTTCCTTAAGATTGATTTCATGCAGATACTGTGTAATTAGGCATTCTCTATTATACCTCAGCCCACATACTATATCCATATTATTATTGATTTGATAGCCACAAAACCCACATTGTATCTTGTAAGTCTTGGTCCTTTGTAAGGAAATATTTTAGATGATAGGTGTGGGGGACATAAACTTGATTTTACCAGTTTTACTGCTCACAGACTTGGATAGCCTTTGACCTGGATATTTTGGTTTGATATAAAAACATTTCTCCCTAAATTCAGCTAACAATATTTTCACTTGTTTTTATCCCTTCCCCCTTTGCTAAAGTTTAAGGGAGTTTGTAAATTCTCATAGTTGCCATTCTCATTTCAATTTCTATATAGTGTAGTTCAAATGATTGTTCACTGTGTTTGCTTAAAAGTGAAAATCATGCCTTTACACCCTTTTATACTTAGGGCATAATAACTTTGTAAAGTAGAATCTTTTGTATCCTCTTTCAATCTGAAAATAACACATATTTATCTTTCATTGAGAAATTGAACAATTTATCAGCAAGTCTCCCTTTTGTATATCTGTTTTGGTTCCTATACAAACAAAATGTTTTACAAGCCAGGTAGCATTAAAGAACATCCTTACCTTGCCTGTTTTTCAAAGACTGAGAAGTTAAACTACACCCCCTAGCAATCAGGAGTCAAATTCATCCCTTTCCTGCTTCAAAAGTGTGCATGTGGTTTTTTAAAACTGCTAATGAAAGCATTACAAAGATTAGCTTTTGAAGTGGCAAGCAGCTTTCATTTATTTTCCTTCTGGTATTCCCTCTGCCTCCAGCTAAAATTTAGAACCTTAAAAATGTTGCTCTTTGGTGCTAAATTCAGTTGATGTTCTATCAAAGTGCATTTGGATTATCAAAGCTTCATTCTTGCAGCTCAGTATTCCTGAGAGAACACTAGTCAGGTTAGCATTGACAAGCCTATGTCTGTTACTTTCAAACTGGAATGTGATTCCTTTCCTATGGACCTCCTGTGCTGGCAGTGCTCTGTCCTGTGGCTAGGCACCTCCCTGTGAGGACAGGGAGGAAGTACTCACTTTGAAAAGCAATAGAGCAGCTCCAATTTTCAGTACAATTGTAGAGAAGTCAAACAAAAATTATCACTGGGAGAGATACACTATGAGATAGGTAGATTCCCAAAACTAACACAATATGGACATTTTTGCTGTTTTGTACTATATTAGCAAAAAAAAAAAAAAGACTTAATTATTTGCTCTTTTATATGACTTCTGACATGGAAAATTTGGCACACTCATCATTCCAATGATGATTTTATGCTGACAGTTTTATTCTCCTTAAATGCCATAAATGAATTCCAGTGAAATTTGCATTTGCGGTATTTCCCAGATGTCATTGTTTTCTGAGTCCTTATAGTTACTGGCCAAAGAAAACCTGTATAAATTTGGGATTTCCTAAAAGCTGTCTCCTACTAAAAAGTCAGAACACATTAATCTTAGAATGCAATTATATTGAAACAATATTATTTCCTTATACTACTTATACTAAATAGTATCTGATGGCAGATTTAGAAACCACATTATCTCACTTGAAGGCTTTGTTGATTCTTGAGTGTTACATTTATAGTAACATTTATTTAAGATTAGAATATCCAACTGGGCTTTGGAATTCTCTAACTTTCTGGGGTTATAATAAGGTTGGCAAATTTCTGAAGAGTGATGGCAACTAAAGTCAACTTTAAAAGTCTAAGCACAGAATTGTGCTGCAAGAGAGCATAGTGATGCTATGAACCGTTTGTGTTCGGCAGTTTGGCAATATCTGGAAGGTCTGAGACTGAGCAGAAGCCCTACCAGACAGCAATATCAAGTATATGTGTCCTAAAGTAAAACATTTTATAAAATCATGGTCATATGATTTCCCGGAGTTGTCTGATGAGTCCTGAGTTTTAGATGCGTGTGTCATCTGAAAAGACAAGAACTGTTGTACTTGCTCTAAGTGAGGACAGCCAAAATGTGTTTTAAGAAATCACTTCTGTATGATCTTAAAATCAATGGAGCTGACTACAAGTTCCACATTAATGTAAGGGAAGCTAAAATATAATGGGTGATTTAGTTAAATGACCCACAATTCAGCTGATGTGAGAAGTTTAATTTTAACTTGGTTGTTGATCTTTATAGACTCCAGCTTCCTTGAGAACTACTCAGGATACTTAACCTCCATACTCTCAAAGGAAAATAAGAGATCCCAGAAGCACTGTGTCTAAGTATTTACCTATTTAACACAGTTAATTCTGTATGATATGGTTGATATAAATTTTAAGAAATCACTGATGGATAAAGAGTTCTAAATTTTAGCAGACTATTGAAAATCAATTTTCTGCTCTCTTTACTCCTTTTTCTTCTTCCTTCCTCTTCTCAAACACACAGACACACAGACACACACACATCACCTCCATGGACTATCATTTATAGTTCTCATACTATAACTGACTCAGATTAGAATAAATTCAAAAAGCAATTTCTGTGACATATAACTTTAATGAAATGTGCCCAAGAAATTTCCTTAAATGGGAAGCCAAAAACTGTCTTGGCCTTTTATTTGAAGACTGTACATCGATGCTTTCTAGTTTCATCAAAAAGGAACTAATAGAAGAGTTCATTAGTATAAGTTGTTGCACTTAGAATCAAGGGTATTTAGCCAAAGATGTTTTCTCTTCCACAGAAGGCCTCTGACAACTTTGTCAAATTTTCACTCAAAGACTCCTTTCAAACAATTTTTCTTGGTCATAGACATTTGGGAGACTTTCCCCCACATATAGATACTATGTTTCCTATACATAAAGGTCACTCTGTCATATATTTTTAAATATCTGTTCAAGAGGTTTCAAAGGATTAATTGATGCATGGTTATTTTCAAATTGTAAAAAAAAAAAGTGCTAAATTTTACTAATGAAAATAAATAATTTGAAATACCTATGCCTAGAAAAAAACTCATAGGTGAATATATGGATTTTATTGCAACAGAGGAGAATACTATTTTAGTAGTTACTTAACATGTGATAGAGCAAAGCTCAAGTATCTTCTATTTGAAGTATTAAGAATAACTCAAGTGTTTTAAATATTATAGATTAAATAATTTATGTTTGATTACTGTTTGCCTTTTGCATTTATATATGTGACTATATACATATATATATATTGGGCATTCAGTTATTCTTGTTATTCTGTTATGTCTTTACATGAACTAGGTGCATTTTTTTCTTACATTAATTTTATTATATTTTAGATCATGGGATGCAATTATTACTTGATCTTTATTTTTGCTTATATTTAGTCATTCATCTTTAATTAACTGATTTAGTATATTGAATGCCATCCAGAAATTAGGCATATAATTGTAGATAAGGGGACCTTCTCTTTCGTTTAAGATAGTGCTATTTTATATATAATAATTGTAAAAATTGCCTTTTTCTGAAGTAACATCTTTTTAGAAATAGGTTTTCTTTTAGGCATTATATTTACCTTCAATCATACTTCCTACCAAAAATGATAAATTTTTTTCCTTTTGTATGGTATTTCTTTATACTGCATTGTTTTGATGACTAAAACTTCTGACATAACTGTAATCATACCAGGCATATGTTGATAAGAACTTTTCTGTTATTCACAAGCCATGAAATGACTTTTGAGATGCACATATATGAAAATCTAACCTTACCCTCCTGTCTGACAAACATACAGCATGAGCATGTATGTGCTCATCATCTGGCACAAGTAATCATTTATTTTTACATTGCAACAGGGTATTTTTTTTTTTCTTTTTCGGGACCTAACTTTGGATAGCTTAGTGGTAGTGTCATTTATTAACCATTTTCCTAGTGGAAAATCATCTCCAAGTTTTAAAAATAAACCTCACACGATCACTCTTTATTTTTTTAATATATTAAATAACTATATATAGCTAATATTTTATTTAAGAATTGCATTAAATACCTATGAGTTGTCTTTATGATTTTACAATTTCTTACTCTCTACTTTTATTATTATTGTTATTATTATTATTGTTATTATTATTATTACATATTTCTTCTCCTTTCCTCAGGTTCATTTTGTATTTTTTTTAAGTCCCAAAGTGAATGCATAGCTATTTTAGTTCTTATTTAATGAATGTTTAATGTTGTGAATTTTCTTCCACATACTGCTTGACCTTATATCACACAGGTTTTTTATATTGCGGTATTCTCTTGATTTTTGCTTTTCTTTTCTTTTTTTTCTTATATTTTATTTTGTTCTTTAGGTTATAACCTCTGTGTTATTATCCCCCCCCCCCCGTGCCCTTCCATTCTCTCAAACCCCACTCTGTTGTTTATTAGCTGTGCTGTGTCCATTAGTCTCTTTTCTATGATAGTGTCTTCTCTGGGTGAGGGACTGCGTTGTTGTTGGGACCAGGCGAACCTTGCTGTCAGATTTCCAGTCTTAAATTCGCGTTGGGTGGCCAAGTTACATTCATCCGTGATCTGTCCATGTTTTCTTGCTGCAGGCCATCCTCTGCAATCCAATCCCCTCTCCATTACTTTGCCACTTATCCTTATGGTTCTGGTGTCGGACTTAGGGAGTTCTGCCCCCAGCCAGTGTTGGTCAGGAAGCCTCTCTGTGAGCTCATGCTTCTGCGAGTGTCCTTTGAAGATCATCTTCTTTGCCTCAGTATGCCATTTTGATGTGGGGCCCATCACCCCCTCTTTGATCATCCTGCTCTCCCCCGTAATGAGGGGAGGGTGTGTTGCTCTCCTTGAACACATCTCCAGAATGAAGTCCCCGGTCCTGGCCCGGGGAGTACAGAAGTGCGCCTGGTGACATTGTGTCTCTCGGTTGTTTTTCTGGTCTTACATGCACTGGTTCACTTGGTTGTCCCTCTGCTGTGTCCAGCTCAGGCCTGTGGGCTGGACTTTTGTCTGGTCCCTCACCTGTTCTATGTTGGGGTTGGCGTTGCACATATTCTGGTTCCACTGAGGTTTAGCTGGAGTAAGAAATAAGAGAGAGATGGAAGGAGCCCTTCCACCCGCACACCGCACTCTGCTTCTCAGCAGGCCTCCGGTGTGCGGTGCCCGCAGGCCGGCCACCCAGGCGGATCCCGGAAGCGACCACCAGCCACTCCCCCTCCCACCGTACGGGGAGGAGCGAGGCCGGGCTGCGCAGGCACAGTGGCAGCCGATGTCTGAGCCGCCACCAGCGAGGGCCAAGAATGACCCACGCATCCCTCGAACGCGGTCACCCACCTCACCCACCCTCCAGAGGCAGATGAAGTCAGCTCACTCGAGGGTGGTTGCGGCCCCCTCGTTACCGGGGGTCGTGGGACCAGGGCGCCAGCCTCTTGATTTTTTCTTAAGCAGAATTATCAGATACAATTTTTTATTTTGTAGACATTTTGATTTGTGTTATTGCTTTTTTTGATTCTGAGTTTATAACATTGTTATTATTGTTGTTGTGGTGGTGATAGCTTATATTACTATATGTTTACCAAGTATGAAATTTGCACTCTGTCTTTGCTTGATACCATTGAAAGCTCACCAGCCTTTGTGATATAGTATTTTTCAAGTAGAATCCTTTGGACTTTCTATATGGCATTAGTGATAGACTTCTTATAGTGCTCTCTTATAGTGCTAAGTTTCCTGGTTTCAATTGTGTCAGAGCCCTGTTATCTGCCACAGTTCCTTACCATTTTTAATCTCTGTGTTCTCTTGTCTAAAATGAAGGTATAAGTGATATCTACTTTTATAAGATGAAACTTCAGTAATAAAAGACAAGCAATGATTACCATAGAAACTATTAGTTATTATCATCATCATTAAGTATTTTTTCATCTCAGGTCATAAAATTAATGACAGAAAGAATGGGACCTGATTCCTTGTTCAAAATGTTGTACTCACTATTGAATTGCTACTGATGGACTCTCTACCCACTTTGTTATTTTGTACTTTCATTCATTTGGATAGTACACACATTGGGAGGAGAATTTGCAATTGTCCATTATCAAGGTTACATTTTAGGAAGTTTCATTAATATAATTTTGATTAAGCTATTACAATAGCATCCTCTTCTTTATTGTTAATGCAATATATCTATTGTGCCTTTAACCTTTGATTC
The DNA here is from genome assembly GCA_004024945.1 of Uropsilus gracilis. Lineage (NCBI taxonomy): Eukaryota > Metazoa > Chordata > Mammalia > Eulipotyphla > Talpidae > Uropsilus > Uropsilus gracilis. Next base: position 2,503 of record PVHY01020207.1, on the reverse strand, counting down.
CTAAATGTAGCACCTTGCTTGTCAATATAATCCACTAAGAAGATAATGCTTTTAATAATAATTTTCTGCACATTTTCGCATGCTGTTATAAAGACACTGATGCCTTTTGGGTATACAAATTGAACTATAAAAGAGACTTCTACCTTTAATTTCATAGTACATATTTAATAATGTTTGACCTAAGGTCAAAATAATTTTGTTTGACCTAAATGCAAATATGTGTATTTTGTTAATTTTACCCTCCTGACATTCTTTTAAATGTGTTATTATCATTCAACATTTTAGCACCACTTTGAAATATAAACATTATTTCAGATAGTCTGAAATAATGATAATAATGATAAGTCAAAATGAAGATTTTTTTTTATAATTCAGAGTTTGAAAATTAAAATTCCAGTACTTGTGACTGTAGTTTGTTCATTTTACTGTTTAGTTATAAAATATTTACACTGGATAGTAAAAGCAAGAGTTTTGATCATAAGGAAGAAATACTAACTTGGGTGTAAGTATAGACTAATCAGGAAAGGATATAATTTATGAATCTGTGAATTTTTGTACTCTTTCAAGTTGAGGTAAAGGTCACAACTTTGAAATATAATGCTTTAAAACTTAATTCAAATAACCAAATTTTTAATCTACTCAATGAAAATTCATTAAGAAGATTCCTCTAATGCCTAAGAATTTGTTTTCTGAAAGCTGACCCTTTTGTTTTTATTTATTAAATTTATATGCATGGATAAGATATCCATTCTTTTCTTGACTTAGACTGAGAAAAAGATATTCTTGATAAATTAACTTCTTAAAATGCTGGAATGAATGAGTGAATGAAACAAATAAATAAAATGATCTGAGAATGAATAAAAGACACTCTTTTTTAAAATCAACTAGCTTATTTTACTTTCCTATTTGCTTGATATCTGATAATCACACAGGGATAATGGAAGTTACTGGCTTTGATTACATTGGGTTTACTAACAGAAAGGAAAGCTTGCTTTCAAACTGTGGCTTAATTAAAATGATAGTGGGTCAATGTTTTTGTTAAATGAAACAGAAAGACACTTCCCTTACGCCTCAGTCTTTGTGTTCCTGCTTATGAGTTGAGCTCAGTAGCAGGCTGAGTCACTCCTCACTTGTTTGTTGGCTACAGTGTTTGTAGCCACAGTTTGAAAGAAGCATGTTCAGAAACACTAAGATGGCAAGGATGGCACTTGACACTCCGCCGAGTAGTAATACCTCTCCTGACTAGCCATATGGTACCTAAAACTCCAGAGGAAAGGACTACAGAATCAGAAGAATCACATGAATGGCCCATCTGGTGGCTGCCCAAGGCTCTAAAATATTGCTACATTAATTAGAAAATACAAACCCAGTTAACTTATATTTCTTCATTCTCATTCTTATGTAACTTGGGAAATGGATTGGTTTCAGTATTTATATGATGCTCAATGGGGCAAAACAATCCATAGACAACTCTGAAGAGCTTGTCCGTCCTTGCAAATTTTGTGATGCTGCTACAGTCTTTGCATTAATTCTGAGGCCTGAAAGCCCACAGGCAGCTGAGATTGGCAATTTACAACCTATGGAAGTCTTAGGAATGGTATTGGCTTAGTTAATAGGAATAAATTATATACTGTATTTTCTGATTGCTTGTTTTTAATTTTAACACTATTGAGTTGAATAAGTTTGAAAATCAGCTGAAATATCCAGATTTTACAAGTGAATGTCAAAAAGCCTATATTTTGAAAAAAGATTTTGCAACTTTATCCTTGTAAGTTAACCTTTTATTTTAGAGAAAATTGTTTCATATTCTGTGAAATGAAGTTAATTCTGAATAGAGTAACTTGGTTTGATACATTTAGCAAATTAGTGTTAATTTCCTTATTTTAGTGGAGAATTAAATGTTTTAATAGAAAAATTTGTTTTCTTTCATCCCTGCTAACAAATTAGGTAAATGTCTAAAGAATATTTATTTAAAGGGGTGTCAATTTAGAAAATGACCCAATTTTTCATCATTTAAGTTCTAACTTATATGAGAATGACTTCAAATTTTTTCTTGGTCCATCTGAATTCTTCACTAAGCAGAGTAAGGTCCATCCATGTTGCTACAGGTGATAGAAATACATCCCTTATTTAATGACTGGGTAATACTGCACCACCATATATTTGTTCAGCATCTTCTTTATCCAATCTATCAGTGACCATTTGGGTTGTTTCTAGCTGAGGCTATTATGGGGATACATATAACTTTACAAAGTATGTATTTTTTTATCCAGAAGAAGGATGATGAGATCATATGAAATTTTTATTATTTTTTTTTTAATTTTTATGGAATCGCCATGTACCATATTGAATAGCTTTTGCTTTTATGGTATTCACTGGGCAAATGCTTACCTTGTAAAACTTGTAGAGCCTGGGCTCGGGCAGACTTCTGTTTTGGCTACCCAGGAACAAAGACCCTCAACATATATGAGTCAGATTAAAATAGATAGATCTATAGATCGAT
>PVHY01020206.1:0-25970 GCA_004024945.1 Uropsilus gracilis | reverse complement strand
TGGATGTACCTAGAAGAAATCATTCTAGCAGAAACGAGCCAGATGGAAAGGGACAGAAACCAAATGGTTTCACTAATATATGGTCAACCAAATGAAACTGCATAAGAGGAGAATGGGGACCAGCTGGAGCGGGTGGGAGGGGGAGGTGGTGGGTGACCCCCAGGGATTGAAATGATGTGAAATATAGATAAATAAATTTAAAAAAATTAAAAAAAAATTGAGGGTCTTAATTGCAGACAAACGGAAGTGTGAGAATTATTGAACTTGAAAACACAATACTACTATACTAGTGAACACAAGGAAGAATAAAGTAGAGAAGAAAGAATCAAAAGGTGAAAAAGAAGAAGAGTTCTTTGGGACAACTTAAAGAGATCCTTTAGATAGATTATCTATATCTCTTGTTTTTCTTTTCTTTTTGGAATACCCATGATCCAAATATTATTTCTCTTTAAGTTGTCCCAGAGAGTTCTTACCCTTTTCATCTTTTGATTCTTTCCTTCCCTGTTTTACTTTTCTATTATAAATTGATATTCTAACATGTCATCTGCACTGCCAGAACATATTAATAAAGACATTAAGAACCAGCAGTAAGGGAGAATACTGAAAATATTAAGAGAATAAATTATCAGGAAAAACAAATTATACTATCAGCAGATTTTTTCACAGAAAATTACAAGTCTGAAGGGATTGGGAAGAGATATTCAAAATAGTTAAATAAAATAACTTTACATTCTCTACCCAGGAAGATTAACAATTAAGATAGAAGGAAAAGTAAGGTGTGTCACTGGAAAGTTGAAACTAGGGGGTAGGTAATAGTGGTGAGGGAGGGGAGGAGCACAGAAGATCGGAATGACTTTCCATGGGTGATATGGTGATGGGAGAACACCGGGGAATACAATGATATTAAAAAATATATATTTTATATGAATATATTTATAAATATTTAATATATATGATTATATATAATATATATGTTTAAATATATAAACATATAAATATTTATATATAATATATATTATATGTATATATTTATAAATATTGTTTGCATATACTTATTTATATATATAATTATTATTAAAAAGTTGAAACTTTTAAGAAGTGATCACTATAAAGCTGCATAAGAAGCTAATCAAAATAGGGCTATTATAAAACAACAGAACAATGAAGACCAAGGTGGAATATGCCTAGATTACTTAATACGGAAAAGAATGGATAACAAGGTGTCCATTATGTGTTGGGTGGGTCACCCAAATAGTCCATCAGATACTAACCTCAGTAGAAAACTCAAGCAAAAAATAACAGAAACAATGCATTAGGCAACAGAAGTGGAAGTAAACAAACATAATGGGAATTCCTCAAAAAATAAAAAGGAAAAGACAAACCAAAATAAAAAACAAACAACAAAAATAAAACAATTATATCTAAAATATTCTTAAATGTAAGTTGCAATATATTATGATTACAGGTCTAATACAAAATTATAACATTAATAAATATATAAGTAACAGATATTTTATATATATAATAATGGAGCAAAGATACATAAGACAATGATAGAATTTGAAAGATATTGATAACGCAATACTAGGGAACCTTAATTCTCTATTTACAACAGTGGACAGATCAATGGGACATTGTATATGAAAAAATAAGAAAAAAGGAAAATAAAGAAAATATACAGCATTTAAAAAGGAGTTAGACTGAATAGTTCTAACAAATAATTCACTTAAAAAGAGAGCATCAGATTGGTATAGGGAATTTACCAAGGATACTAAAAGCCAAAAAAATGTATGGAAAAATAGTCATATCACTTTAATATGAAAAATAGATTTTAAAACTACAATGAGACTACCTCACATGTGTGAAAATGACAAATATCAGAACAACTACCACAAAAGACATATTAGAGATTATGCAGAGAAAAAGGAACTTTAATATACTTTGATGGGAATGAGATCCAGTAAAACTATTATGAAAGGAAATTATTCCATTTTGGGGTCTATACCCACAGAGAAACATTAAGTTTTACAATATTCACAGCAATATTATTTACAGTAGGTAGAGTAAGGCATGTCTTCAACAGACAAATGGGTTAGAAAGGCAAGGTATGTATATACCATGGAATATTATGTAGCCATATGAAAAGATGATACACCCATTTTCAACAAAAAAGGCAGGAAATGTATATATTATACACACACAAACACATATATACACCACAAGTCAGGATGATAAAAATATTGGACAGTCACGGAAAATACAATTTGATGTGGTTAAACACTTGTTGATGGACATCAATAAACATCTCAAGTGATGAGGTTAAGGGTGGAAGAGGGACCTGGAACACATATGGGATGGTGTCAGGGTCAAAAAAAAAAAATCAGTAAATAACTATAAAAATATGTTATCATGAATTTCCTTTTACATATACTTAGCTTTCTTTTATGAAATACATTTTCATGATTAAAAGGAAAGGAAAAAAAGGCTTACCATAGAGTTGTTCAGACATTTTCTAAAATCAAATAAGATTTAGATTTTCTTTATATTTTGCCATCTAAGAGAAAGTGGTGTGAGCAGACACTATGGCAATCTTCATCTTCCTAGGTAACTTGACAAAGTGCCATTTTGAGCACAGATGTCCAACATCTTGTTGACCATTCAAATTCCAGTATCTTTTGAGAGTCACTGAAAATGTCCCCCACTCCATATTGATTCTTCACAATCACTGAAGTTAATTATCTCTTCAGTTAATGTCAGTGGCCTTGGAAAATGAACTTTTTAGGGCAGAAATTTTTAGTGGTTTTGTTTTCCCAGTGATGTATATCTATAGAACAGTGTTGTGGTTTCTGATAGGTATGCAATAAAATTCACTGAATGAATCACACTTTGAAAATTCATTCTAGTAAAACTTATAATAAATAGAATTGTTGATTATAAATATTCAATAATTATTACTATATTTTGTTCTGTATCTATCAGAAAATATTTCAAGGACAGCTTTCTAACTTTAGAGCCCACAAAGGACTTGTCACAGAGCATATGTAAAATTAATACCAAATAGATTGAATTCGAACACCATGGATCTAGAAAAAAGCAAGTATCTTTTTTCTGAAAAAATTAAACAGAAATAAAATATTGGGAATTATGCATTAATCTCTTTAACAGGACTTGATGTTAAATGATAACATCTGCATTATGCTTAAAAATAGCTGGCATATAGGATGTATTCACTAAAGTATATATTTTAATCAATAATCAATCAGCATGAACACTTACTTGCCTCTTTTTAAGAATATATAGGAGAATTGAGTTTATAAACTTCAGTTGTATATATAGTATTTTATAGCTCTGACATTTAGACATCTTTTTATATCTAATTTATTATTAATTTAGGAACCATAGATTACTATAATTCTTGCTAAATATGACATATAATTCTTGAGTGCACAGGTTATTATAGTAGTGTTTGCAGAGATTCTAGCATACTACATACAATGATCTTCATTTGTGTTTAAAAACTAACTGGCACATTTATGCTAATGATATTTTTGTTTCATTTATCTAGTTTATTTTTTAAATGAAAGAGTTGTGGTCCCTGCCTTTATAAAGCATTCTAATTCTGTGGGAACATCATATTTCTATCACTTGCAAGAATGCAGTGAAAATTTGTAAAGTTTTTTGTCTCTCAATATTTTATATAACAAATTTCACTTTAAAATGTTCCTTCATATACATACAACCTATATAGTGTGCCTTAAAGTTTATGTTTTTGCTCTCAAAATGAAAACTTTAGTTATGATAATGGAGAGATTAACTTTTTCTTAACCTATAAAAGGAAAATAATAATGCTGGGATTAGTGTGAAGAATAAGTAATAATGCAGTAAACTCAAACAGGGCATCTATCATTAACATCATATTTTTATAAATTTGTGTATTTTCAAATTTTCAAAGTTATTTAGAATTAGATAGATAGTACTCTAAAATATTATTGTTCCTTGAAAGTTATCTAAAGTATGTGATTGAAGAAAGATAAGGAACATATAAAAGAATAAATTAAATATATATAGAGAGGAGAAAAGTGAAAGAGGCAATATTGACTATGTGCTATATGAAAATTTCACAAATTGCTGTAGAAGTTATATAGACAAGAATATGCCTATATAGATAAAAAAAGTCTGCATGAGTAAGGACAAAATAAATTTCGTAAGTTCAATTATCTTTGCTAAAATAACTAATACACCTATGCCCTAATTATACTAATAAAATGGCTTATAGATCTACTTTGTTAGCATTTATGCATTCTTTTAACTTGTGAAGTTTGTTATAATTAAATCAAGAGGAAAGGTTTATACTAAAGAAAGACCTAGTGAAAGATAGTGTATCTCAAATTATTAAACTTAGTGCAGTAGTTTGGAAAAAAATAAAAAGAAGTCTTGTTGAGACTCATTTCAAATATTGATAATTTTCCCAGAATTTTTTCTAAACACTGCAAGTTTCAAATATCAAAGCTGTTTGTTGATGGCAAAAGAAGAGAATGCAAGTGGGATCTCCTAAGAAGGATCAGGTAATAGCTAAGGAGCTCATATATTTCCTCAAATGACTGAACAGCTAACAATGAATCCATGTTAAAGCAAGTGTTAGAGAACCTGTAATTCTAATATTCTTTAAATAAGCAAAAGCCAAATAGAAGGAAATAATACAAATTAGAGCACAAATAAAGGAAATAGGAATTAAAAATACATCTAAAAGATTGATGAAACTAAAAGCTGGTTCTTTGAGAAAATAAGCAATATAGAGAAATCTACAACTTAGACTCACAAAGAATAAAAGGGAGGAAATGCAAATAATAGACCAAAAATTAAGGAGACATTGTAATTTGCATCTCAGAAATTCAGAGAATCATAAGAGATTACTAGGAACATTTGCATGCTAAGTATGCTGAGTAACTTAGGAGACACAGACAAATTCCTAAAAATACATAACCATTCAAGACTATATCAGGAAAAAGGAGAAAGCATGACAGATTACCAAGGAAATCAAAATACCCCCCAAAAATAAAAATCTCAGACCAGATGATTTCATTAGTGAGGTATAACAAATCTTTACAGATAAACTACCTGTTCTTCTCAAACCCTTCCCCAAAAATGAAATAAAAAAATCTTTCCTTTATGCATGCAATGAGTTATAAGAGGAAGAAATCAACAGACCATCAAAAAGAATTAAGTATCCTGGAGTAAACTTAACACGGGAGGTAAAGGACCTATATATTTTAAGTAAAACCAGTCTTCAAACTAGATAAACTTAAATGTAAAATCCCTGCCATCACAGTATATAAAATCTATTTAAAAACACTATTTGCTCTCTTGTCATTCCTAGAGTCCCTGCATGTTAGTTTGTCTAATGTAAAATAAACCAGGTATTTGAGATAGGAATACTGTGAAATTATATATTATGATGATAAATAACCATATTTAGACAACTTACGGGATAATTCATTTTGAAAGCATAGATCACATTTTGAAAAATACAGTGTTTTGTTCTTTATGTTAATCTCTGAGTTTCTCCTTCAACAACAAAAATGTCTTTGTAGAAACACCATAATGTGTTTCTCTGACATCAAAAAAGTGCTTGCAAAACATTGTTGGATTTACTTACTTGAAAATTAGTGCAAGCATATGGATTATATTTCTACTGAACTTCATAAGCACTTGAACTTGAGACAGCCCAATGTGTTTTGGGCAAAATAGGTTAGAAATTTTATTTAATTATTCTTGTGAAAATTAGAGGAATTTTTTTTGCATGGAGATTTGCTTATTCCAATGTGATCAATGATCTATTTCACTTTTCTTTGACCTTTTCCACAATTTAATATCTGTTCAGAACTTGAGAAAACTCTATAAATGACCCACTGCTATAAGCGGAACATAACTGACACACACTATAATTTGCACCTAATCATGTGTCAGAAGCAAGAGTCTGATTTAATGATTTACATTCATATAGCTTTATTCTCTCCTATTTATGTGAATTTGATAAACAACCTATCAATAGCTTGTCAACCAGTTTCCTAGTCATTAATAACAGTATATAAATTTTGCCTGTTTATTTGAATTTTACTTCATAAAAGACTTTACTAAAATTTGAGAAAAATGATAAAGATACCTACTTTATTTATAAAATGAATATATAACTTATATTTTAATTCACTAATTGAATTTTCATATTGTGTTTTGGTAGAGGAAAGAATAACTGGTGTACCTATAAAGGTCTCGAAACAATAATTTCAAAGTTAGTTACCCATTTAATTGGTAACTAACTTTTCCTTAAGGAAATAAAAATTATATTGGAAGCTCAAAGTTCATTGCTTTCATTGCTAAATGAGAAATCATGTCCTTAGGTGGTCAAAAATTTAGCAATATGTATCATTAGATACCTGCTTTTATGGAAATATTATTTAAGGTATAGTTAAAATTTTCCTTTGATGCACATATACATACACACATGCATGCATATATACATGTATATATATATATATTTTACCATGTATTTTTACATAGACACATATATATAATTAGATGGTCAAGTTTCTAGGGAGAATTAAAAGTTATACATTGGATATATGATAGGTTTGCAAAATTCAAATTTGCCTACAAATCTGGTAAATGGTTTTATGGTTATAAAAACCATAAAAATTGAAATTTTTTCCAAATAAACTGTTCCAACATGGACTTTGTTTTCACATGGATAAAAAGAAAATAAATTCCACATCTGATTTGTAAACATCTTGTGACTAATCATCTATCAGTAGTCTCAAACCCATAAGGAAGGCAAAAATTAGATTTAAATGATGTAGACCTATAAAAGTGAAATCATTAATATGATTTTTGACCTCTAATTGCATGTCCACCTTCTTTAAAATTGTTTAGTTCTTTCATTATCTCTATTAGTAAATTTGTACTTTTCTAATGTATCATTCATGGTTCAAGAATTTAATTCAAAAGCATATTAAGTCCTACTGCATTAGTCAGAAAACTAAACTTATTATGAGACCTAGTCAACTCAGGTAGAATGTTGTTTTAAAGATATATCCAATATCTTCAAAGTCTTTACTAAATCAATGATGTGAAATAGAGATCATAGTCTTTTTTAAAATTTAATAATGGTTGACACTGTCACTCAGGAGCTCAATTTTAATTTAATTTTTACACTATTTTAATTTGAGTATTCACATGTATTTAGTGACTGTTATACTTGAAAATTAACTGATAAATTATTATGTGATAAAAATTACAAGTCAAGTCACAGAAAATTCTAATGAGATAACACTTTATAAATTTTCACATAAAATGAATCGTTATTTCAAATTATTTGTTGTGTTTACTAGTTGTTTGCTGAAATTGTTTATATTTTTCATAAGTCTTCTCATTGTTATATGCCATGCTTACATATTACATATTTATTCACATCTGAATAAATACAATTTTATACATTTCATATAGTTTTCAATATTTTATTCTGGGAGGGAATATGATCTCAACTTTCTTTTCCCTGCTATTCTACATTTTATACTGATCAATTACAAAGGTAAAAATACAGTTTATTTCCTTGAAATCTTCACTGATTGGCCTTTACCCCAAGACTAATTTTCTTTCTAAACTCTACTTGTGCACATTTGAGAGTTTGAGAACAAACAGTAATATATTATTGCTTTTATGCTCCATTAATGATATGCTCATTCCTAGACACTCATCTATACTAGGATTTTTGTTTGTTTGTTTTATAAAGAAGACATGTTAATCAGCATATTTCCTTTCTCTGTAAGGATGAAATCTGCTATCAGTGAGAAATTTCAATTTAAAACTTTGTTCATAAAGGGTTAGGCAAAAGACAAAACTTGCAAGCTGACCATAGATCTGAGATATACAGTCAGGGAAGGGAACAGAGAGTTGTCAAAACAGGGAGGGAAAAGCATGAGTGACTGTGGTGATGGATCTCAGGTGTTGTGGTTGAGGGAAACTAAGGGGACTACATCTTAGGGGTGAAATCAAATTCCGTACAAAAATGAAGAATGATTTAAGAAAATTTTAAAAAATCATTAAAATTAAATACAATTTTGTTTATATTTCTTATAAGTCAGTTAGATCTAGTTATTGAAAACATACTTTTTTTTTTTCTTTTGACCAAGGTAGGATACATTTTGGGCATTATATAACTTCAAAATTGCAAAGCTTCACAGTCCAGATTTTACCATGTATTTAAAAATGTGAATACTAATATGGGGATATTATTGCTATTTATGATTCAGGATGAGATATTTCTAATCTTATCATTTGCTAATGGTTGTGGTACTTTTAGCAAATATATCTCTTTAGCTTATCATGAAGATTCCAACAATTATGTTTCAAGATGGGCCCCAATGTCTATGAAAAGGAAAATCATACTTGATCACTAAGATAGGGGTTTTCAAACTTTCTATATTTTGTGAACTTTGTTTTTTTCTGTGATTATGAACCTTCAAAATGGTGGTGTGAACTAGAAGACAATATAAAAATTGTGCAATTTTGTCACAGATAAATTCATATTTCAAGGATACCTATGTATTAAAATGAACACTGATGATTTTCAAACTCTTAAATAGTACATTAAGTAAAACAATAGGAGCATTATTGCAAGTTCTAATGAAGACAATTAATTTGATCTTGCTTTATGCACAAAAACTACAAAAAGAATTGGTAATGAAAGGCAAAAAGGAAATTTAAAGTTGAGGGGAGAAAATCTACTGATATAGACTGAATTATTTGTTGAATAATCTTGAAAAAGTTTCCTATTTGATTACTACTAATTAAATAAAATAATCATAGATATGTTAGTACTTTTGTCCACATATAATAATACATTGAATATGTAAGGGGGAAGCACATTGTCTTTTTCAGTAAAAGTATATTAATCCTTAGGTGAATCCATGCTAGTACAATAATTGGATGACTGACAAGAATATAGTTTTAAAATAAATGAAAAATTTAGTAGATTTGATGCTTGGTGAGATAGAATTAGTTAAAATCTAATAAGTTCTAGATTTATAGTCAGGATTTGATTTCAAGTCTGCTTACTGAGAGCTAATTTCTTGTGCAATCTTCCATACTCATAGGGATACTGCTTACTCATCTTTTAGCCACGTGAAAAAAGTAGGCCAAGGCACCTGAAATATGGTACATGATTAATACTATTTGATTTTTCATTCATAGGCAATGGAAGAAACTAAGCATCTATCTATAATGATACTTATTACAGAATAATTTATCAGAGCAAACAAAGTCATCATCTAATACTACCACACCAGATAACTATGTATCAGTATTTACTTCTACCCAATTAATGAGATTATTGCAAGTAAGCAGGGTAGTTAAGTTCTAATTGAGATCACTTATCTTTTCTAGAAGTTTATGCTGCTCTCCTCTTAAAGTCTCATCTACATATGGTAAGGAATCATTTTAAGTCATCCCAACATAGGAGTAAGGTATTTCTAAAGCCATGACCAGTTGTCAGATATCAGTAGTAAATACATCCTAACAGCCTCATGAAGACCTGTCCAACAATGGTGAGAATAGAGCCACTTGTACATTTCTATTTGAATAGGTTCATTCTCGTGTATTTCCTAGAATTTAATATTTTCCCATAATCAAAATTCTCCAGTATTTTAACATGCACAAATGTAAAATCTCCAGATAGAAAAATAACATCATACTATTAATCATTGTTCAAGATTAATCTTTATTCAAGAACTGTATTTCAGCAACCCTCAAGTGATTCACCAATGTGCCAAGGAGAGCAGATATAAGAGATATAAAAGGTATTAGATGTCTGTGTTAAGTCAACCACATTTAATTTAAGGCTTATTCGTTCCAACACAAACCAAAACTTTGAGAATTCAGGGATACATTGTCTCACCCTAAACCACACTTAATAAACAAGGACTTTCCAGTCACCACAGAAAATCAAGTTTCAGAGACTATTATGTGTCCTCATGTCATTGATATAACGTCTTTCTCTTCTTCTTACTTCCATCTTCCTCCCACACCTCTCATAAGAAACTAAACTGTATAGACTATGCAGTTTTTATGCTTAGTAAAAAGAAAAATTATTTTCAAATGAATTTACTCATAATTCTAACAAAATACCACTAATTACATTAGCTGTATCGCTCAATTAGTTTATCAGCAAATGCACACACACCCTCAAAAAAATCCATAGAGGGTTATAAATTTTCTCAAAATAACCACAAATGGTTGGTACTAGCTTTTAATACTCAAATGGAGATGAGGACCGAGTGCTTTAAAGGTAAAATTAATTACCCAAGTCATCGAACAGCTGGTCCAACTACTTACTAATTCACAGGACAAGTCTTTTTATTTTTCAGCACTGACCTTGTTTTTAGAGTGCTTAATACCAAATCCCTTGCTTACAAAGTATTCGCAGCTGAACTGGGTAAACTGCATTATCTCTTCCATGCTGTGTGTTTAATTAAAACGTGAAACAGTGTTGCTCAAAGTGTATGACTAGATTATCAGCATCAACATTATATAGGGATTTGTTCAAAATGAAATTCTGAAGGTCCATCCTAGATCCACTAAATCAGAAAATCAAGAACCTGTAGTTTGAGAAGGGCTCCAAGTGATAGTGATAGATACCAGAGTTCCAGAGCCAGAGGCTTTAAAGAGACAGGAACCCAAAAAACATAATTTAACTTGTCAATATGGGAGTTTTCCTGGAGGAGCAGACAACTTGAGCTATTTCAAGGAGAATTTAATTTCCCCGCCTAGGCAGAAGTAACAACATTAGCAAATGAGGGTTGGGAAGGTACAGTGTGCCTGTGTCTATGTTGAACTCTCTGCATTGAACCATCCCATCCTCATCACCAATTGTAGGGGAGGTATGAGATTCACCAATATGTGTAGGTTCTTCATTGGTCCTAGCAGTTACCTGGACAAACCCGGCAGGGCAAGCCAGAACCAGTGGAGAGGGCAGGAGGCAGACAAGTCCCTAAACCCCAGGAATCTTCAAGCTCTTTGGTCTCTCAGTGATATTTTCACATGATCTCTCTCATATTCTCTGCTTGCATTCACTCTTGTGCTCCTTTAGCCCCACTCTCCTAGGCCTACGAGTGCACACTCATACATATGCAAACCCACTGGACCACTCAATCATGGGAAGACACAGTACCTCAGGTGCCATTCATACAGGTAAATGGAGGAAAAAGCCTCACCAAATCATTTATCCTACAGCCTGATTATGTCAGAAACTGAAAGTCAGAAGCAGGCATTGGTAAAAGATGAAGTAGAACTAGACTGGACCAGGGTTTAAGTGTGTGCCTTAAATATTTTAGATCATCACTTACACAGTGCTTAGTATAACTCTAACAAATCACTTCAGGGATCCACTTTGAAAAGGCCCTGAAATTAATGGTCCTGAAAAATGTGCATTTTCTTGGAAAGACATTCCCTGCTCATGGATTGGAAAAATCACCATCATCAAAATGGCCATCCTACTGAAAGCAATCTACAGATTCAATGTAATCCCTATTAAAAAAAAAAAGAAAAATTATTTAAAGTGATAGAACAAAAATTAATGAAATTATATGGAATAACAAAAGAACTTGAATATCAAAAAGCCTCCTGATTAAAAAAAAAAGAGAGAAAATGGAGGTATTACTATCCCAGATTTCAAATTATACTACAAAGACATAGTAATTAAAACAGTAATTAAAACTGGTATAAAAACAGACAATCAGAGTAATGGAACAGAATTGAGTGCCCTGAAATAAAAACACATATATACAGTCAACTAATCTTTGACAAAGGAGAGAATAACTTACACTGGAACAAGGACAACCTATTCAATAAATGGTGCTGAGAAAACTGGGTCAAGACATGCAAAAAAAAAAAGAACCAAGAAACACCCTTAACACCTTGTACAAAACCAAACTCAAATGTATAAAAGACTTGGTTGTAAGAATGGAAACCATAATACAAATAGTGGAAAACCTGGGCAAAACCCTCCATGAGCTGCAAGTCAGAAATCCATTTCTGGACACATCTATAGCATGTAAAAAAATGAAGGAAAACATAAACAGATGGGACTACATCAAAGTAAAAAGCTTCTGTACAGCAAAAGAGACAACAAAGAAAACAAAAAGAAACCCAATTGGGTGGAAAAAAAAAATTGCCTTCCATACAAGTGATAAGGTTCTGATAACAAAAATACACAAAGAACTCACACAACTTAACAAAAACAAAGAAAAAATCCAGTTTAAAAAATGGGGAGAACTAAAAAGACACTTCTCCAAAGAGGAAATACACGTGACCAACAGGTACATGAAAAAATGCTCAAAGTCACTAGCAATCAGGGAAATGTGAATCAAAACCACAATGAGATACCACCTTACACCAGTAAGAATGGCCCCCACCCCCCCCCCCCCCAAAGGGCAACAACAAGAGCTGGTATGGTTGTGAAAAGACATAAACACTCTTACATTGCTGGTAGAAAGGTAAATTGGTTCAGCCACTATGGGAAGCTGTGTGGAGGACTCTTGAACTAATGAAAATGGAACTACCATTGGCCCAGCAATTGCTCTCCTGGGAATCTACCCAAAGGAAACCTCAATGCTTGTACAAAGGGACACCTGCGCCTGGATGTTTACTGCAACACTATTTATAATTGCAAGGACATGGAAACAACCCAAATGCCCCAAGACAGATGACTGGATGAAAAAGATGTGGTCTATATACACAATGAAATACTATGTATCAATCAAAAACGACAGATTTGATGATTTTATGGTAACATGGATGTAACTAGAATAAATCATACTGGCAGACACAAGTCAGAAGGAAAAAGACAGAAACCAATTGACTTCACTAATATATGGACAACCAAATGAAAGTATACAATTTGGGGGTGGGGTGGGGGGGAACCAGTTGGAGCAGCCAGGGAGAGGAGGTGGTGGGTGATCCCCGGAGATTACAATGTAAAAAATGTGTATTTCCTGCTGGTGACTTGTTAGTGACTACTGCTCCCTGGAGCTTCTTCGAGTTGCTCTTAGACAGTGTGCAGTCCAAAATGCAAACACTGATAATAAAGGAGCAAGTCAGAAGGAAGTCTCCAATTCATATTAACATCTGGGACCCAATTGGGCTTTACCAAATTTAGTAAAAGACAACCAAGTTGGAGTAAAAAGAGAAAAGGAATGGAGTGTGAGGATGGGAAAAGGTGACTTCAAATAAAACTCAGCGTAATTTTACTATGAGTGAAACACAAATATAACAGCAATAAAAAAGCAGCAAAGGGAAAATTAAGTTTCATCTTTATGTACAATATAGTCAATAGATATGCAGTTCACAGACCAGAAGACATTACCTGTGCTTCATCTTTATTTAAGATATTCTTGATAATAACAAGATCAGTTTTGAATATTTTCATTATCCTTTCCTTTATAGCAATGTTTTGCAAGTTTCAGAGTATTGGTTTTCAATTATCCAACCTAATATACTGAATATATACCTAATATACTGAATGAATGTGTTGGAAGGGCAATGTCTTTGTACAAATGGTATGAACAAATTGGAATTGTTAAAGATTACATTGAAATTAAACCTGGTAAGGAATCTGGCTTACAGAATGTAGCTGATTTCAGGAAATGGTAGCATTGTAGCAAACCAGAAAACACTTTCGAACTTTGGGGCCTCCAGTGGTGGAAGCACAGCTACAAATTTAGCATTCCCTCATTTTAAGCATTCCAAAATATTTTAGTGATTGTCTTGATAGGATTCCAGTAAAAAACAGCTGTCAAAATGTATCATATATTTGCAAACCTCCTACACAGCACAGTTACTATAATTGGTTGAGGTTTGTTGTTTTTTCATTTGACTTTAAAAAGGTTGTGGAAAGCATAATTTAGTTTTGGTCAAACTTTTATTAATGTTCACAGGAGGACTATAGTCCATAATTAGACTTCATTTTTTAAAGCATTTCTTAGTTGAAAAGTAAGCAAGCACATAGGTGGCAGTTTTCCATCTTAACTTCATTACTCAGAAAATTAAGCCCTCTTAAATAGTACTATGTACACAGGATAGCAAATCCCTACTTTTTAATCTGTTCTATTAAATAGCTTAAGTAATTTGGTCAGCAGTGTTTTCATTGGTTTTAATATCTCTTTCCCTACCTCCTTCCCACTCCAAACTATGACTTAATTGCACTAGAGTTATCTTTTAAAACCACAACATTAAAATAGCCTGTAAAACTACTACAGTCCTTCCTGCAAAACCATAGCCCACTAAACAGAGTCATTTCACTAGCCACACATCTATCATTAGTGTTTAGAAAGCAGAGTAACTAGTTTACTGGTTAAGTCAGAGCCAAATACAATAGCAATTCCAAATTACATGATTTCTAGAAAATATATGGAAATCTTTTTGACATTAAAAGAAAAAATACTTATAATTTACAAGGTTTTTTAAAAAATTTTTATTTTCATTATTATGTTCTGGTTGGCCCTGAACATTGAGATTTTATTATCAGGCTTAAGAAGGGTATCTCAAAAACTATTATTTAACTGCTTTGAATTACTTTAACTGTGTTTTAATGTAAGGTACTATTTTTTTATAATGATGAAACCAACCATAGATACTCTTAATTAAAAAAATAATATCAGTAATCATTGGGAAAATATCTTTTCACTTGGGTTCAATGGGCATCTCTATAATTATGACTTACAGGTCAGAACTTCTATCCTGATCTCTTCTACCCATACACCTACTGATTCATTCCTACTTTCTATCATTGCCATTGCACGGGAAGATTGCAAGTGAAGGTTGTTTACACAACAGTATACAACTCCACATTTTACTATTTTTAGTAAATATTTGAGATACTTAATATGAATCCAGCAAAGTGTTGCCAGCAGTAAAGAGAATATGGATTGAAATTTTGGTCATGTAAATGGAGAAGAAATGGTGGAGCCTAAAGATAATTTGCAAGAATCTTAGATTTGTTGGCTAAGAGAATGCTTCAGCTCAAAACAGTAAATGAGACACCATTGGTAATGGTGGGAAGGAAGTTATCACATATAAATATTTGTAAAGGTATAACTTTATGTTTTCAACAGGTAACATTTAACAAGTATATAAAATGAGAATGTTTGATTCAAGCAGAAAGGAAAAACAGGTAACAAGCGAACATGAAATGCTAAAGCCACAATAACAAAGAAAATATTCAAGAATTTTTTTTGTCACTAGGTATTCATACATAGTTTATCTTTGAAAAAAAAAATGAAATTCAGAAGACCATATCAGTCAACCTGATTCCACTAATACAATTTTTTTTAATAAAACAATTTGATACAACTTTTATTCTTTATAAATCACACAGCATCTATCTGTAATATGGAACATGGCATTTGTATAGTATAGCATAGCAATATTTATAAAATCTTTAAAGCTTTTTATGAACTGGAATGCTTTACAAATATACTGTTTGTTAAAATAAATCAATATGAATAAATGAGGAAAGAGACTCTATTTAAAACAAGAAGAAGGAGCAAATGTAAAATATTAATCATTTAGTATATTTTGGTGATAAAAAATTTTTTTAAAGGTACCTTAACAAATTACCCTTCTTAGTATTTTTTCAAAGGGTTATTTTTTTATGTTTCTTTACAAGTAAGCTATTTACTAATTAAAGGTGTAGGAATATTGGACTTGTAATTGTTAGTTTGCCTATGTGGGTCTTTACCCACCTGTGCCTTGCTCTGTATCTTAAAAGCTGACTCTGAGAACATTCAAGTTTCCCTTAATGGCTGAATTCTGTTTGGGCTTGGCTGATGTAGGCCCCAAACATGTGATCCATACATAAGGATATAATATACATCACATGTCTTTAAAATTTTTTTTTCATGAATAACTAAAGCATAAAGCAAGAGAGATGGAAGGAAGGTGAAAACCTGGGAGGCATGAACACAAGGGATTGAGGACTGTTTACAGGTGACAAGGTGGTAGGAAAACCTTGGCATATACAATGATATAAATATATATATATGTGACATCAATTAATAAATAAAATAGAATTTAAAAATATACAAATAAAAATACAAAGTTTTTTTAAAAGTTTATATTGCTTGAAGTCCTATTAATATTTGTGATATAACAAATACATGTTTTAGTATTAAGGGAATAGACAAATATTAAATAGGTTTTATAGTCTATACTTTATATGCACTTATGAAGGGAAATAAAATTTTGATACATTATAATTAAGTAATAATGGGTAGCTTTGATATATCTAAGTAAAATATGTTGCATGGTGATTAAGAAAGCAAATTCTGGGGTAAGACTGGCAAGATTCTAAATTCTAAACTTTCACATACTTACTTTGTTGCCTTGAACAAGTACTTAAATTTAAATATCTTAATTTACTGTTTCTAAAATGAAGGAAGAAATTGAGCCTATGTGCTTAGCCAGTCTCTAAGATAACCCTCAATGTTCCCTGCCTGCTTGTATGCACATCTTTGCATAATCACCACCTAAATTCAGCCTAGTTTATGTTTCTAATGTGCTATTGTATGGCATAATGTCACTTCCAATACTGCATCATAAAGGATGTGAAGCTTCTGTCTTGCTCTATGAGATCACTCCCTCTATAGAGAAAGGATTTTCTCTAATCTTGGTCAAGCCTTTGGATAGCTGTAGCCACAAATGACATTGAGTGAAATTTTATGAGACCATGGATTAGAACCATGTCAACAAAATACCCTCAAATTCCTGTCTTACAGAAATACTTATGATAAAATAATTAATAATAATAATAATAATAATAATAATAATAATAATAATAATAAGCTTTGTTCTGCAGCAACTGAAAACAAATGTATCCTGCCGGTATAGTTTTAAGGATTAAATGAGATAATTATGTGAGCACAAGTATATTAGTATCTGAGCACTAGTATATTAGAATTTAAACTTCATGTAAGTAACTTTCTATTTCAGATGTCAGAAAATTCAACCAAACTGACTTTAGCTGAATCACCCCCAAATGGAGAATTTTGTTGGTTAAAGTAATTAAAAAGTATAATGGAGAGAAAAGTTTGTTTCACAATTGTTAAATTCAGGGTCCTAAACAATATCTCCCTTGGTCTTTCATTACCCTTAGCTTTGCTTTCCTCTCATATTAGTTTAGTGTTCAAAATCTTCACACAAGATAGCCCCCAGCTGTTTCATCCCTAAATTCTTCTAGGTTCTAGTCTAGTAGAAAAGAAAATGTTTTCTTTCCCACAATTTCAGCATTATTCTTATTGTGGGACTTTTATAATTACCAGATAACACCATTGTCCTTCACCCAATCACAGAGCAAGAGTAAAGAGCACAAAAACTGGCCAGGCTAAATCATCTGTTTCATCTTACTAGCACAGGCTAAAAGTGGAGGAGAAGATGGTGACCCAAAAGAAATGAGGCTACTAAGATCTTGTGATGAGAAGAGTGAAATGAATTTTGGGCGAAAATAGTAGCTGCCTCTCATGCCTCACATCAATTATATGAAGCATATTATTATCTCATTCCACAGAGGATATAAAAGAACAGAGTTTCCCTGGCTTGCCTGAATTTACACAACCATAGGTGGAAGGGTCAGTAAGATTGTAGAGCGCATGTACTGTGTCAGATTATTATACTGGCTTACTAAGTGATTGTATGAATTATTTTACTGAGGCTTGGCAACTTGAGCTATTCAACCACTACAACTATTTCACTCCCTCTGTTTAAATTATACTGCTGTCCTGTATAATCTGGTCAATTTATTCAATTATCCTGTCTACTCAACTATGAAATCGAAATGTTTGAGTCAGATAAAATATCTCAAATGGGCTAGGTTATAGAAAATCAATGTACAACCTTTTTAACTAGATCTTTTTAACCTTTAAAACAGTTTTTTGATGAACAATGAACTTCAATCATTTCCCTCTCAGTTTTTGCAAATAGTCTTAATCTTATTATAGTCAGGGCTGTGATGTGTAGGAATTTTTTTTGGAAATCCTTTCTATACTTTATAAAGTCTAATCTTTGAAAATTAAATCTCAGTAACAATATATCACTTTAGAATGTTACGCAAAGCAATAGATATCGATCTATTTATTAATATATCAATATTGCACAACCTCTTTTGATTGAACTTTGCTTCTTATTCTTCATTCTTTTGGAATATCACTTTAAAATTGTTAATGATTATTACAATCACTCCACTAAGTTCTTTAAGATTAACAATGTTAATAAAATAATCCTAACTATGATAAAATAAATTCCTTCCATGTTACATTTCTTTAAGGTTATAAGATTAGTGTACAGAGTGGGGAACAACTAATCCTCTTTAGATCACTCTTGAAAATTGCAGTTTGTGAACCACACTATAAAAAGCAATAAACTATCCAACTGGAGTGCTTATGAAAAAGGATGATCATGATGATGGGCATCTGGTCATTAGTAAGTAAAGATTTATGAGAATTAGAGTGTTATGGTAAAGGAATTTTCAAGAGAAAAATAGTGAATGTCTCACTCTACATAAAATATTGTCAGATTTAGTGATTAAACTTCTTCTGTGTTGTTCCAGAGGCCTCTTTCTCTCTCTTTTTTTTTTAAGGTAAAGAGGTAGAAAGTGTTATTATTTGAGTGGTTTTAAGTGAATACAGCTATCTCTGTAGTGGTTCTTAAATGTTTTGAGGACACTGACAGTCATGAGGATTTGATTAAAATATGAAAATGAATCCACATCTCCAAAAGTTTGCATGCAATTTCAAAATACTGATATATCTGAACCTCATTTAGATACCTCAAGATAAAAACCACTAAAGAGATAGATTATATAATCTCTGATTTTAGAAACATTCAGATATAGGCTGGACAATTGCAAACTGACACTGTAGAGAAAATGGAAGCACTTATTAATAAACGTCTGGTGATGTTTCTAAAATAACTGGGAAAATACCAAATTATATATCTGTATGTTTCTTCTCTTATTCACCTGTGTAAGTAATTCCATGCATCCTCAATAGTTATGAAAACCTCTATTACCTTGAAGCAGTTCATGTATTGCTCCTTTTTAATTATTCCCATGGTGTTGGAATTGGCAAGAGAATGCTTTAAAATGAGTGGCAAAGATCTCCATCCAGGGTGGAAAAGGAGAAAAAGAGATGCAACTTGAGCCAGAACCACCATCTACTCTACAAGAAAAATGTCTTTTATAAAAGGCCAATATCCTCAAATGGCATCAAATTGTATATTTATTTTGTTGACTTAGTTGGCTCCTAAATTGCAATTCAAATCACTTACTGGAATATTTCAATGTGTTAAAAATAATATCGAAACAAACAAAGACTCATGCCTTTCTCACTGCATGCAACCATTTTGTTTATGAATTTGCAAAGACAAACTTGTTTTATTTGGATGGTTAGTTTTTCAAAATACTCTCCAAAATTCTCATAAGTCCAATAGTTTATAATTTTTGTACAAACATATTTGCACTGATAGTTTTTCTCTTTTCTCTATTTTTCTTTTTTTTCTACTTTTTTTTTAATCCTCATACTTAATTTAATTTTCAAATTATTTCTTATTTTGCATCATAGTGTGGGACACAGGATGCTTGTTTGGAATTTAGAAGAGTATGTTTTAACTTCATCCCCTAAAATGATTAACTAGATCTGAAAATACATTAACTACACAAAACCAGAGTGAATTATCGATAGATGAGAACTACTTATGAAATAGAAAACACATAAAATTAAATAACCATTATTGTTATCATTAAATTTTAAATAAGTTCTTGTTTACAATTATTAAAATAAGAATATTTAAGGACAAAAAACTAGATAAACAGTAAAGCATGATGGAATCACATTAAAGAGTATAATTCTACTACTCTGAACTATTATAATTTTAATATACCTTTTGTACTTCTTTTACATCATATCTATATATTGATCTCTAGTATGTATTCATTTTACATGAACCATGCTTATAAATGTTTATATGTAGGTTTATAAACATGCAGGTTTATATTTAAGCTATTTAACAAACATATTCCCATGACATTAGTATTTAAAAATACAATTTTTACTGGTTATATCTTTGTTCACCAAATGTAAACAATATATTATTTCAATCAATTCTTTCTCTGGACATTTCTGAGCCCAGTTTGTAAGAATGACTTATGGATATTCTTGACCATAAATATTTAGACACAAAAATCACTAGGAGAATGTGGATGTTCTAAGTTATTTGACAAATAACACCAAAGTACCTGCCAGAGTTTAACTGTTTGCAGAGGAATGTTAGTATATGTGACTGCTCTTTTCACATGAATAATTTTGCCAAGTTTCATCAAATCATTGTCAAATTGGAATACGATAATTATGTAGGCATATTAATAGGCATATTAATGTATATTTATTTAATTGAAAATGAGTTTGAACATTCTTCATGTGTTCATTACCCATTTGCAATCACTGTGTGGAATGGTTGCTTAATTATATTTTTCAAAGAAAGTATGCTTTGTTTTAAAAGAAACTTTCTAAAAATAAACTTTAGGCATACTTACTTTGCAGAGAAAAAATCATGCTTGGGAGGACACAGATTATTTAATTCTTACATATATAAATTTGTAGGATTTAAATTTATATTTTTAGGAATACAAAATATGTTATGATTCCCTTTAAAGGGTACTTATGTCAAATTTTGTTGACCCTCGGGTTAATTTGTGCCTAGAAAAATTAATTATAGCTACTTGAATTCTTTAAGTTAATATTAAATTTAAAGAACTCATAGATGCATTTTACTTAAGATTATACTTAAATTTTAAGTTATCTTATATTTTCCTTTATTAATTTTTCATAGATTGAGTTACCATTAATAGGCTCTTTCAAGGATATCTGATTATTGTGTGAACAGTCTATTGTAAACAAACTGAAATTTCTTAATCCCAACCATGTACAAAAATAGTTAATTGAATTTTTAGAAACACTTTCAATTACAACTCATGTATAAATTCACTACATTAACTTTCATTTGAAGCAATTCAATGAATCCAAGTTAGTAATTACTAAGTGATGGTGTTGCTTAATGGTGCTGTTAGTGCTCTAGGTCTCTCAACTAGGCTTAGTAAATTTAATATATTAATTTTTCAAATATAGTGATAACTAAGATTCACTAAGAACATGAAACATTATTTTATAACTTTTTATCTAGAAATCACCAATCCTAAAAAATAATTAAGACACTAATGTAATTGGACTCAAAGGGTAACCTGCTAAATACTCTACTATAACCAATTTTCTTATTACAGTATTTAGAATAGCAAGTGAAACTGAATGACAAAATTATCATCAAAAATATCCTTATTCTTAGATTTAACAATAAACTATAAATTATCATCATAGTCACTACATTTTGATAGTCTTTAATTTACAAAAGCAAAAAATAAACAAATGAAGCCACATCAAACAAAAACATTGTTTACTAAAACATTACTAAAACATTATGATGAAAACTTGTAACTTATCTTTATTTGTAATTCTACTAACTCCAGGATTTTGAGCATTAGCTTCTCAGGAAAAAAGATACTATCACCATTACTGTAAGATTAAAGATTGAAAACTGCATTCACCTAGATGGATTTTTCTCTTGCCACTGAAGCACATAATGGAATACTTTTTGAAATCGCTATAACAAAATTCAAGTTTATACCTTTCAAATGGTATTGGTTTATGCTCTAGGTCTCTTAAATCAATGAACATAGTTGAATTACCTTCTGTTTTTGAGTCAAAGCCTCATACTCAAGTCACTTTATCACTTACTGGGATTCAATAAATGTATTGTCTGACCCATTTCTTCTGATCTTTTTTCCATATTTTTACAGCAAAACCTAGTCTATATATATATATATAGACTATATAATCTATATCTAGATAGATATAGATATCTATCTCTAGATAGATATCTAGATATATATAGATAGATATAAGATATACATAGATATATAGTCTATATATATAGACTAGGTTTTACTGTAAAATATATATATGATCATATTCCTTTATCCCTCAGAGATATGCTGACTCCATGATTACATCATTAAAGACATAACTTTACTCAACTACTAATGACAGTAATAAATAATATAGTACATAGCTGAAAAATATGCTTTCTCGAGGGCCTATAGACAAATAATAATCTAACAGTGGATGATATTTTGTTCAATTATTTATATAGAGTAATTATTCCATTTAGCACGTAAGATGTGTTTTTAGAAATGGTAGCACCATTAAATTAGATATAAATGACATCAATATTTCCTGTTTCCCATGCAATTGAGTTCCTATGTCCTTACATGATCAGTTATGTCTTTAACAATACTGAATGAGATGCTTGTACCATACTTTATTTTTCTGGCAACTCTTGACATGTCTGTTACTATTCTTCAAGCTTTAATGTTTGTAATGTAACTTGCAAGAAGAAAAAAGTGTATGTTTTCAATTTTTAAAACTTAATTTGAATTTATAGAGTTGTACAAAATGTAATATATTTTTCTCCCACTATATTTTACATCAAATACAGCACAATCAACAAAAATAATAATTTATCCATTTACTTAATTGCTTTTGTTGTATTTGAGTCCCAAGCACACATAAACATGCAAACATTCACTGATATCTGTTCCTGTATGTTTTCTTCATTTTCATTAACCTGCTTATGTACTTCTATGTCAACAGTACACTGATTTGATATTTGTAGATTCATCATGTACTTATTCATTATAAGACAAAAGAAGCATCATGTCCCCTTCTAAATTCACAAACCTCCAATTGGAGATTTGATTGGGGTTGATTCTGTTATTTGGAAGTTGTATATTCTTGCTGAATTATTTGTCCATTTATCATTTACCTGTGTAATTGTTTCATATTTATTCTTGAATTTCTTTCCTTTCCAGAGTTGAATTTTGGTAGAGACAAAGGAAAACCTTTGCTTTTTTTCTCTATACATCTGGCAGTTATCTACTTTATTGAAAATACAATTTAGCTTTTATAGCTTGGGTATTTGAATCCAAGGTGGGGCATTCTTTCTTTTCCTTCTTTCACATACATATATTGATTTTTCAGTTTTGCCTAGTGCAGCTTATCATTATAACTAGAGATTAACCATACTGATAATAACCACAGGAAATAATGTAGGATTGTGGTTTCTTTGGTAGTTTAATTCTAAGTAAAATTTCATTGTGGTTTAGTCTATGGGAGAGTTCTACTATATTTTCCTTTGTATAAAAATAAGACCATAATAGTGACCACCCAGAAGTGAGGAACTTGTAGCTAGAAGGTTATGGAGAGAGAAAAATATGTACATCTTAGACAATATTAAATTAAGATTTCAAATAAAATGTAGTTTCTAGCAGATCAAATTATTTCTAAACAATGTGCTATGAAACTATAACACTGATTAAGACACATTCTTACCTAAGAGGATCAGAGGAACTTTAAAAACAACAATCCTCATGTGACTGAATTGCTATCAAAATGCAAAATGAGTATGGAAGCAGAACAAAATTAACTGTATTCATAATAATTTATGAAAGAGACATGTAATTTGTTCATCAAAGGTAGC
Organism: Uropsilus gracilis; assembly: GCA_004024945.1. Lineage (NCBI taxonomy): Eukaryota > Metazoa > Chordata > Mammalia > Eulipotyphla > Talpidae > Uropsilus > Uropsilus gracilis. The sequence continues at coordinate 2,282 of PVHY01020206.1, read as the reverse complement.
CCTTTCTCCTGGGGCCCAAGAATTCCAGTTATCCTAAATCTTTTACAGCTATCCCAAACCAGCATAATATCTTATTGTCCTGGGGCATTTTAGATGGTACTTTTCTTCCTTGACTTCTCTTCCCTCATCCACCATATATTCCCATTCATCCAGCGTAAGTCTCTTGCCTGAGAAGGTTACTTTTTCTATTGGGAGGGCCTCAGCTAATCTCCCCAATTTTATTGGTGTTCTTCTTTAGGCATTTATTTTAACCATTTCTTAAAAATTTTTTGTCACTGACAAAATTTGAATTTTGAGGAAAGGATTAATCAATGACTAATGAGGAGTCAAATAAGTAGTGTTTATTAAATAACTGTAAAATAAATGAGTATGTAAATGATTTATAACAGCAGTTAGTTGTGCACTACGAAGCTGACTAAACCACAATTATGTCATTGGTATATCAGAATATACTGCCCTGTAAAAATATGCATATACAGTCCTGCAAAAATATGAAAGTGAGGCAAGTGAGAAATGTAGATACGATTTGAAAATTGGAAATTAAACTTTTATGTTATTGTGGTCATATATGGTGAAAGCATATGCAGAGAGGACTGTGGGTATTAGTTTGTCCTTGGCTCTCACTTGCTTTCTGTCCAGCTCTACTCCTTTCCAGATCCCTAAATATTCTCAGTGTCTTCCATGGTTATGTAAAGTGTTATTCATATGAGTCTACATTCCATAATACCTGTTGTATTTCCTCTTTTCTGATAAAACTGTAATTGATATAATAGCTACTATTTCTCTCTTTCAAATTATTAGCACATTATCAAAATGCTAATGATCAAAATGTGATTGCCTATAAAATTTCACTACAAATAATTTAAATCAATTTTAAGAATTTTAAAACACAGCATATATTTATGAAGAGTTGATGAAAAGTCACAAAAGTTAGCTCAATGAGGGTAAGCTAAGTGAGTTTTTTTCTGACTTTGGACACATATCCTAGACTGTGAAGTGACTGCCATTCCAAGGAAAATTTACCTGTAAGATGGTACCAGCACAAATTGCTGTGACATGAAATGCAATTTGTGGTTGTTTTTTTTTTTTAAAGGCTTCATATTTAGGTGAGTAGGGTATGAAAAATGAGTCTGAAAACTAATCAAATTACTAAACATGTTCAGAGTAAATATTATTCAGTATCATTACTTATACTTTTTAAGTCCCTATAACATTGATATAAAATAATTCCAGTTGTTATGTTATTGGAAAGTCTGTCCTATACTCAACTAAGAACAATAATAGATCATTCCACAAAGAAATGAAATACTACAATGTTCAAAACTGCCATGAGTATACAACAGCCAAACAACAGTCAATATTTTTAACTTGATCTTTCTTCTTCATTTCTTAACATAGCAGTTGGAAGGAGAAAAATGAGACAATAAAGACAAATAAAAAAAGTTGCAACTTTGCTCACATTTTTCTATTATGTTTTTAAGCACAACCATAATAATTATTACCTTCTGTCAAAAGGTTTTAATGAGTATAGAACAAAGTTTCAATTAGTATAATGATATCTGAGATTATTCTTTAAAGAAATCACAAATTATCACTATAAAAATCATTTTTCTTATAACTTTACCTTATATAACACTTGACCATGGCGATACTGTCTACATTTTACACCAAATTTTGGACTGCCAATGCTTTCAAAACTGTTGTACATATTGACAAACTTTGTTTTCTCTTATGTGTCAAACAGTGTTTGGCACACAAACACAGTCAGAAAGATTTACTGAATCAAAGTAATTTGAACCACATTGAAAAAAATAAGAAGTTTTTGACAGGAACATTACACAAATCAAGTTTTATGTGTCTTTGTGGTCATGATCTTTATTTTTTTTAATTCAAGTATATTTTTCAAAATAATTTGAGTGGGCTTCATTATTTCTTTTCCAGAGTCAATTTTAAGGATAAGGATCCATGACAAAAATAAAAAATATCATTAGTGTTTTTCCTGTTGTTTTAACATTTAGAAGATTATGGAAATTATTTTTGATAAAACAATTTTTTATTCTTGAGAAAATTTACCTCTGGTTTTTGATTATTGACATAAAATCTCCCTGTTTTGTTAGCCTTACAAACATATCAACTTTACATGGCAGACATGTACATTTTCTTTTAGCCATAAAATGAGAAAAACTGAGAAATTTCAATATCACTTAATTGTGCAAATATCATTTTAGATATTTTTATGATCCTTTATTGTTTATTTTATTAATATGTTACAGGAAATAGTT
>PVHY01020205.1:0-25970 GCA_004024945.1 Uropsilus gracilis | reverse complement strand
GAAACCTGTTCGGAGGTTTTCATATTATCTATATGTGGTGGTGGCTAAGGCCAGGTTAGTTATATTGCAAATGTGTAAGATGCACTAGCATTCTAGAAGTACTGTGAAAGTAGAGCCCACTATACTACTTATGTGTTAAAGGATCAGGCATGAGGCATGAGGGAGTGTGTCTCAGTGTCCTTATCTATTAAACGGGAATATTACTTGCACTGCACTGCTGTCAAGTTCCATAGAAGATGGTAAAAAAAAAATGTGGATTTTATCTCTCAGCAGCACAGGGCTATGATTGGCAAGGATCACAGGACCTTGATAGCTTGGTAGATTGTTCAATGGGAAAATAAGAACAGATGATGAATTTCAAGTGCCTGCCATGCACCGTGAGAGAGATCTCCTTGCAAAGGTTCACTGAATGATCTGGGATAGAGGCGCTAGACATAGTTTGGCGCTAGATATATCCCTTCTCCCACTAGCTCACTGCCTCATGGATAGTCTACAGCACAAAAGCAACAGGACCATGGAGGGTTCCCCACACCAACAGGCAATTCCTGGACACCAATAGATTATGTGAGAGAATTCAGCTCAATTCTCATTTGCTATACATTGTAATGCATAGGTTGTAGTGGAAGTCCCTGGGGCAAGTCAGGAATTAAGTCCTTTCCCATTTCCATTTCCATTGCAATATTCTGTGCAAAATTCAAGAGACTAATCAATTTCTTAAGGAAGAAATCTTAAGATCACTAGAAGTAGAAAAAAAAGCTTGATATCATAAGAAAGAAGGGTATAATTATTCCATAATATCAGGAAATGGGAATCTACAAAAATTGAGCTCACACACAGGTATGAGTTTTCTGGAAGTGTATAAATGCAACCAGAGCAGGTACATGATTGGTAACCAAGAAAAGGAAGACAGTTTAGGTAATAGAGATGTAAATCAGAGGTTTAAGTCCTCATCCAGGTCTTTCCCCTACACTACTACTTTTTAACATCGACCATGTAGTTAAAGTGTGGCTAGGTTGACTGATGCAATCAACATCTATGCATGTTGGTTTTGTGCAGGTGCATGGTCTAGGTGGGCTCCTGGGACAGCACACACACTGTAAATTACATATAAAATATTAGTGTATTGCAAAGGTTAGTTCCTTCTCTTGCTGGTATATTGATATTTTCTCTAACTCAGGCACACAGATGAGCAGAACTGGACTTTGTCCTGGATTTGTCATTCACCCAATGCTATCTGTGATTATACTATGTGAAGGTCACCCATACACTGCCATTCCAGGTGAACCAGAGATGGTCAGGTGCCTAGAAAACTTGTGGTATAAAGATGGGATGAGCACATTAAGAATTTTTTGCATGAGAGATAGAAGGTTCAAGTAGCATATGCTGTGCTTTGAGCTGTTTTAAGATAACTGTTTGCATGAGAAATTGACTTGTTTCACTTCTCCACACAGACTAGTATGTGAATCTGTCAAAAAGATATATTTTGGTTCATCATTATAAAAGGTATTTCTAATTATCTTTACCACCCAACAGTGAAATGAGCTGTCTTTGGAGGATGACTGATAGAACCCTTTTAGTCGAGTTGAAATATCAGATCTGAGATTGGATTAGACAAACATCAAACCCTCACCTACATATCCCTTCTCCCACTAGCTCACTGCCTCATGGATAGCCTACAGCACAAAAGCAACAGGACCATGGAGGGTTCCCCACACCAACAGGCAATTCCTGGACACCAATAGATTATGTGAGAGAATTCAACTCAATTCTCATTTGCTCAGAGACAGCATCAAATTCCACAAGTTATGGGCTCAGTCTCCCCTTGACTTCAGAAGCCTGTTGCAAACCCCAGGCAAGTCTCATTCAGTTATTGGCTTCTGATCAGTTCCCCTCAGTGGAGAGGCTCCTACAACCCACTCCTCAGACTTCAGCTCCCCCTCACAAGCCCAAATATCACCTGTTTATCTGAATGACTGGCTATCATTTAGATGTTTCCAGGATACCCTTCTATGAATGGAATAATGTAGAGTGACTCACAGAACTTAGGAGACCCATTTGGTCACCAGATCATTGATTTATCACAAGGGATACTTAAAACTAGGTATCAACAGCCAGATGGAAGAGGTGAATGAGGCATGGAGTAAAAGTACGGTGCCTTCCTGACCTCTCCAGGCATACCATACTCCCCAAATCTTTATATGTTCATCAAGTTCTCTGGAGCCCTCTCTCTTGAATTTTCATAGAGGTTTTATTCCATAGGCATGATCTGGTGATTAACTCGCTGCCCAATGGCTGTTGAACTTAACCTCCAGTCCCACTCCCCTCCCTGGAGATGTGGAAATGGAATTTGAAGTTCCAACCCTCAGCCACAATGGTTTCTGGGGCAGCCAGCTCTCAACTTCAGGTGTTTTCTGAAAGTACCTTCATTAGCATAGTAAAAGATACATCTTGAACATTGATAACTCTTAGGAAATATTTGGAAACTGTAGGCTAGGCTTGTGTATGAAAAATATATTTGAGTCATTTGAATGAGCAAAATATATTTTTCTTATGAAACACAAAATTCATTTCCCCTTCCTATCTCTCTCTCTCTTATACTCTTATATATATATATGATATATATAATATTTTAAAATATTATATATATTAATATTAAAATATTAAAATATTTTAAAATATTTAAATATTTTAAATATATATATATATTTTTTTTTTGAGACTAGGTATCAATATTTTTGCCCATAGAACTACAGGTTCATGTTGCCCGGGGTACCACGAACTCAAGCAATCCCCAGCCTCAGCTTCCCAGGTAGCTAGGATTACAGGTTCACACCACCATGCCCAGCTATTTTTTTGGAACTAGATCCTGCTACGTTGCCCCGAGCAGGATTCAAACCATGATCCCTGGTCCCTGCCGCAGCTTCCTAGGCTTCCGTTTACAGGCATTTGCCATCATACCCAGCTCCCCTTCTTATTTCTGATCCTCTAACTCTATTGCACAGGAACAAAATGATATGGACTTTTATTCTAAGAGTCAAACCTGAGATTCCTTTGTCTGCTGAGATGCAAAGTGTCAATTTGACCCAAGATAGTCATAACTTTTCTGAGTGATTAATAGGGGAGTCAAATACCACTCATTCCTTGGGGCTACCAAGAACCATGTGGTAACTGACCTTATCTGGACACCGAATGGCACCCCAGCCTCCGGAGGGTTACTTCTCCCTGGTGCAGCCCCAGGTCAAGGCCGATCAATTTTGCTTTGAGAGAAGGAATGTGAGGCATGTCCTCCGTGGAGGCCCAGAACAGATGTTTTGTTGTTCTTTCATGACTGCCTTTGGTAAGTGGCTTGTCAGCTGGGTCCTTGGAAGCCAAGGCAGGCTGGGGTGGGGAGACTAACCAAGAGGTGATCAAGTCCCTCTTGAACAAAGGGGAAAGTCAAGTGGGTAAGACAGAGGAGGGTGAACTATGCCAGAAACCTGAGAAGTGTAAAGGCATTTCAAATCCAAAAAGAACCTAACAGGACAAATAATCTGACTCCTTGATTTTTAGGAAACTAGAGGTTAGAAAGACAGTGAATTCCTTAAAGTTCTGCAGAAAATCGTCCCCAACATGACTGGGGTTAGGGTGCATAAGGCAAGCTGGGACTCACATCCCTCTCCTATAGCTTACATGCTTCCTGCTGCTGTCTGGATGCTGTCCACAGTCCAAGGCCATCAGAATGCTGTCTACCCAGTAGACAATTAATGCAAATCTTGGGAGTCTCATGAATGAGGAAAAAGAATCGTGCCTCTTGGGTAAGTTACCCAAGAGGACAAGCTGGAAATGTGTGTTTAGAGTACGTGTATTTGCCTAGGCAAAGCCATGCTGGTTTGCTATCTTTCTCTCTGAAAATAAGGAAAAGTGTAGGTTTGTTTACACTTTAGAATACAAATGCCATTGCAAGGGTAGGTGTCGTTTGGGGGCACCTAAAAGCTCCAGAAACTCTCAAGAGGATGCCTGGTTGGAGCGGATTCCTCTGAAGGACTCTGAATATCCTAGACTGTGAGCTCCAGGCCCAGGTCTGCTCCTTCTTCTGTCCTCACCAGCTTTGTGGAGAATTAGGAAGCATCCCCATGACTCTAAAAGAGAATCGTAAACTCCCTCTAAGACAATGTGGCTCAACACTGGACCAGTAAAATCTCGGTCCCCTGGGAATTTGTAAGACATGCGAGCGCTCAGCCTGACCAAAGCTTCCTGAACCAGAAACTCAGGGAGTGGAATCCCCCTCTCTGCTTCAAGGCTGTGAGGGGATTCTTCTGTAAGCTAAGGTTTGAGAACCACCACAGTGAGACCAGGACCGCATGGATGTTTTCTTAAAGGCATTAATGACTGTCCCGACCCGCGGGATCGTCAACGGAGACCTGGAGGAAGGAGTGGGAATGGGAATGGGACAGGAGACACGAGAAATGGAGACAAGACAGGTTTCTGATCAAGTCTCGTTTATTGCTGCTTTGTCTCGAGTTCATATACATTAGACATAAACATTCTAGACATTCCAGGATGGTCATCTCCAATCAATGCTTGCCACAAATACTAACTGTCCAATGGTCTAGTTTGCAACCATATATGGTCTCCTATGGACAGGGGTTTACACTTCTCTGAGTGCCCCTTTACCTGTTCTGTTCCGGGCCCATACTTGGCTAATGCAAGAGCCAATCAGGATGCAGCATACCTGGCTGATGCAAAAGCCTCATGGGTTTGCAGCAGACTGGCCTTGTCATAGGGGCTAATTTCTTAGCTCTCTACAAATGACTACCCTGTATTTTTCCTGAATTGTCCTCCCAAAATAAAGAATTTCTTCAGCATCACTTGAGTCTAGCAGAATCCCAGGTGTGGCCAAAGAGTGGGTGTGGACAGGCAGGTCACTAGTGGCTAAGACTTCAAGTCCCAGGTTGGCTTGTTCTAATTGTGGTTTTCTGTTGCTTGCTCTGATCTCAGCTTCAATGGCACCTCCTCAGAGAAACCTTCTCAAAATTCCTGGGTTGGGTAAGAGGCTCTTGTCACATTTCCCAGAAGCAGGCCAATCAGAGTGCACAGCTCATCCTCACAGCTCATATCACTTCACCTGCAGTCACCTGTAAGAGATCTGCCTTTTTCACTTGACTTTAAACCCAGTGAAGACAGAGCCTGTGGTTTTCTTGCTAGCCCTTGAATCAGTTGTTAGCTAGCTGAAGGGCAGTCAGTAAACATGCCTTTAGTGAGATGGACATCAAGCTCTTCTTTGCCAGTCAGACACATTATCACAGTTCCCTTAACCTAAACAGCTTTCCCCACTTTCACCTGTCTTCTCATTAAAGCTCAGCTGCAAAGTCACCATCTTCTGACCACCCAAGCAATTCAAGCCAGGATGTGATCTCTACCATTCCTGCTGCCCTCACTGCTGTGAGACAGTTTAAGTGATTATTTTATCTGTCCCCACTTGCAACCCTCCCCACCCCCAGAGTGCAGTTCCAAAATCAGCGGCTTGTGTACCTTGCTTAATTTTGCACCTGGGGAGGGGGAATCTCCTAAGTAAATGACTTTTGGATGATGCATGACTTTTGACTGACTCATTTAGTCAAACATCCCTACATCATCTATGTATGCTCATTTTAGAGCTGGAGAAAAATAAACCCAAGAAGAGTGATTTTCCCAGAACACACAACTAATGGGGAGCAGAACATCAGTTATAATCCATGGCTTCTGGTTTTCAAGCTAAGCTTCTCTCTACCACATCACTTATCTCTTTGTAGAACTGAAAAGTTTGATATTTTTCCTTCGGTAATGGGAAGCTATTGACTACATGACATACGAAGGAAGTAACTAGATGGTCACTACAAAGGGGTTCCTTCTCATCCCCCTCTTTCCGCATGGATGGAATAGAGTAGATGCCTATTTTGCAGGCATCTGCTTTTCCACCTGTGGGTCATGAAGTCGTTGTTGCACTCATAAATCCATCATCGACATTTCCTCGCAGCTGCATTAGCTGACAGGTCTGAATCATGGAGCTGTGAAGATGCCAGGAGAGCTGGTGCTGTCAAAGCAACATCAACTGGAAATGGGCCACAGTTGCCGACAGCTAGACTGATGTACCTTTGCTACTCGGAGTCCCGCCATACTGCCAACTACCATACAGACAGATGTAGTGGAGACAGAGGGCTGTCACTTCAGAAGGCAGCTGACTCACGTCAGAGGATTTACTCTGACCCATATCAAGTTCAAGCTTTGCTCAATCCATCCAGAATCTCATAAGCTCTTAGAGCAAGGTAGCTTCTCTGTTGTAAGTTGGGACCAAAAGGAGAATATCAGCGTTCATTGAAATGTCTTTGACAAAGGTATAATACCAGTTGCAGTGCTTTGAAGGAATGAAACGTCACACAGATGCTAAAATTTGATTCCCAAATAGGTGTATGTCACTGGGTTCTCACAATCAACTGGTTAGAAAAATTAGGTTACAAAACATAAAGTACCCTATGAGCCTATTTATTTTTGTTTTAGTGGAATACTGATGGATTGATGGACAGACAGGTGGATGAATGAATCATAAACAAATATGTAAGAAAGTTAGTATACAGCTAGATGAACAGAAAGACAAGATAGACATAAAAGAATAATGGTTTATATCTGGATGAGGGGATTAAGAATGACTTTTAAAATCGTTTATTTTTATCTGCTGATGATATATTAATAAACTTACACTGTTCTCATTAACACACCGCTAATATCCACAATTCTATTTTTTCAGGTCAGGATCTCATCTTTAACCTATGATTCCTCTTTATTCTTCTTGAATGTATGTTCACATCATCTATGATGGAGAGAGCATCTCACATGGAGGAAGCCAAGGTGGTTTGCTCCTGGTGTGTGGTGGAGTTTACAGACCATGGGAGAGGGAAGGCACCTGACTATCTTCAACCTTGGGGATGGCATCTGCTTGATATCTCTGAGAAGCTGTGTCTTTTCTTGCCACCTCAATTCCTCATCTATCAACTTGATGCTGGGTTACATACTTTATCTGCCTTGCAGGGAAGTTGGAGGTTTAAACTAAAACAATTACATGGTGAGGGAGCCCTTTATAACGTGTAAAACAATACAATTATGGAATTCAATGAATCATAATAAAAATATAGTTAGAGAAAAATGGCTCCCCAGGGACAGGGAATGCTGAAATATGTTGAAAATATTTAGGACAAGGCTTAGAGAAGGGTTGAAAGATTCTGGATTTGCTTTTTCATCTGGAACTCATGATACCCAGAATTATTTGTGTGAAAGTTTTCCCATCAGTCTAGCCCATCTATCTCAATCTGAGTTAGGAATCATATTTAAGTGTTCCCCTTTTCACTTACTAGTACAACAGTCTTTTAACTTCTGTTAATACATCCTGTCTCTTCAACCAGGCTGGGAGTTCACTAAAGACAAGCACCTTTCCATATTCATTCTATATCCTTATTGCCTAGCACAGTGCCTGGTGCACAGTGGGCAATCAATAGCAGTGTGTTGATGGCAAATAATGACTCTCTTAGTCACGGAGCTCTTAAGAGGGTGTGGTCATTTTGCTAAGTACTTAAAAAGAAGTTTACTTACATGTTAGATAGAAAGGAGAACCTTGGGAAGTTAAATAGCTCATCTAGGTTTGCTCAACCCAGAAACATTGAAATCCATCTGTATTGGCAGTGATATTTGTTCTTATGAATGTATTCCCTCATTCACTCCCTCAATAAAGTTGGTGTGCCTACCAGATGCCAGGAAAACTTCTAGGCTTGGGGAATACATCTAGAAGAAGGAATAAGCAGCATCTCAGTTAAGCTCATGCTAAGTGAGAAATGTGAAGCAGTTGTGGAGCAAAGGTACAAAGAATCCTGGAAGCATGGGAGATATGGCTGTGTGAGCAATGTGGAGAAGGCTCAAAAGAGAAGCAACAGAAGCAGCGTGAGTGCAGGGACCCGAATGTGGGAGCAGAAATCCTGTGTTCACACTGCAGCAAGTCTTCCTGACTCATCAGCATGTTCCACGCAAATGGAAACCTTCATTATCATAATTCTGCACTGTTCCTGGAACTAGACACCCAAGCTGGTGGATAACAGGTAGTGATGGGTATCTATATTTTGAAAAAGAGAGCACATGGGAGCAGAGAGGAACAACGGGATATAAAGGCTGATGGTGGTGGTGATAAAGAAAACCATGCTAATAAAGTATGTGGGAATAAGAGCATAGGTTCACTAGCCTTTGAGCAGTATGAAAAATATGAAGGGTAATATGTCAAATAATAAAATATCTTCATTTCATCTTTCTGTATTGTATTGTAAATAGTAGGAATGTCTGCATAAAATTTTTAAAGATTTTAGACTATATATCCCAGTAAAAACTATATGAAAAAAGAATAAACTTAAAGTTTCAGGAGGATGCTAGACTGGGAAGACACCTCCAACATGCATGGAACAGGTGAAACTATCTAGAAGTGAATGCTTTTCTCAAGAACCTCTTGACTTGGCTCAAAATACTCCCAGGCTCCCACCTCAGAGTTTTTCTCCTACTAGTAAAAGGTAACAGCAATTCCTTATTTGAGGTACTGTGGCTTTTTCTTGTTGCTAGGACATCAATATATTTACCCATAACTGCAGACATTTGGCTCAGATATAGACCACTCAGTCCTCACCTGAGGCTAGATCATGGGGATTCAATTCACATGGGGTCCTAAGGAGACTCTGAAATCAGCCAGGGAGTTGATAATTGCTTGACAGTGCCACAGCTGAAGTTTTCCTCCAGGTTTTTCTATAATAAACTTTTTTGTGTGGTGGAGCTGATGACTTTGGCTTCTTTGGGGGTTTCAAATTCAGTAGTGATTTGTACCTATTAGCTTGAACCTAACAAAACATCAGAACATCAGGGAGAGAAATAAGTCTTTTTTTTTTTCTTTACAGTTGATGGGATTCCAACAGGGGATGCTCTGGATCCAGATGCCCTCAGGAAAAATAGGACACTTAGGGTTTAGGAGAACAGGCAAGAAACATGATTTAGAGCAAGCTGGAACCCCAGCTTGAGTGTCCAACAATAGAAGACCATTAGCAGTCTTTGCAATGATTTGGGGGCACAGGGCCAGAGGAAGGGGAGAACTACTCTATCAAACTGCAGGACCAGAGCTGCTGCAAGACCTACACCACACCTGAGCACTTAGCTTGCATGTAGCTCAAAAGTGAATCAACTCGACTGCAGCAGGGGAAAGCAAAACGGACTCACCCCTCTGATTTTAAAACCCTTCAAGATCACTAAATTGTCTAACAATCAAACAAAGGAAACAAGATTCTGCCATTGGGACTGTCCTTTTCTAAAAAGGGTTGCAACCTTCTCTGACATCACTCTTAACCCCGGCTGTGTTCATCTGTGTGGAGTTCTTTGGTCTAACTCTGTAATTGGTTTTGGCCATGAAGCTGCACAGAATTAAATGGATAGTTCACTGTTAGAAATCATGAGGGCCTTGGCAGTCTGCAAATCTATGTTACTATGTCATCTAATTTTGACATCTGTAATAATTTTATTCTTGAACCTTGCTAATAGTTGTTTTGTAGTTAGTAAGATTTTAACATTTAAAAAAATGTGTTGTAGTCAAAGACAAACCCTAGAAATCTAGCTATAAGTTGAGGGGGGAGGAAGAAGGTAAGAACAAAGGAAGGAGGGACCCAGTAGACTTTTGGAGAGGACCATCGGCACCTTGGTAGTGGGTATGGTGGGGTAATAGACATCTGAGAGGTGTGACCTGTACCCCTAAATCATATAGTGTTGAAAACCACAATAAAAATGTTATTTCAATAAAAAGTAACAAAAGCAAAAATTAAAAACAATTATAAGTAGGCATAATATTTGACAATGACACTGTCCCCTCCTTTTTCTAACCTACATCAGAGCCCAAAATGATTATGTTCATATTTTCATTGCTTATTGAAGACATAATACTTGACTTCAAAGTGGTCCAAGAGAAAGGACAGTTGGAAGTCATTTTCTGTGCTTCTGCTTCCCCAGGCAGAAAATGAGAAAGTAAAGTATGTTCTTATGAACTCAGGTTTGTTTGACACACTCTTTGTCCTTTCACATGCTTTAGAAACGTCTGTTCATTATGCCAGAATAAGTAGCATGAGAGCCTCATGGAACAAATCAAAAATACTCCACAATATTCTTCTACCTACTTTCTTACTATTACTTCCTTGCAGGAACTTTCTGTTCTAGCCCAGTTGATGTCAATCCAATTGGTGCATATGTCTTCGATATCACCACCTCTGCCCACCCATGCCTTTTCCAGGAAGCCCCTCCTGTCACTTGCCCTGCAACTCTCTGCCTTCATATATACTCACTCATTCATTTACTTATTTATCATGACATTAACCTCTGTATCTGTGTATCTCTCAGTATCGCCACATCCACATCAATATCTGTTCTATACATCATAGCCCAGGTACTAGCACTTGATTTCAGTTCTCATCATTTTCCTGGTTTTGATTCACCTGGTTTGACAAAATCCGGTGTGTTCAGATTGACATGGCTCAGGTATTCTGAAGGTGGATATGCTTTCTCCTCTACTGGGCCATGACCTCCTTAGGACACCAATATGGTTTACCAATGTTTGCATCTTACATTGGTATTGAGTAAATTCTCAAGGTACGAATGAGGATAAGTAGGTCCTCAAGCTCCTATCAAATACACCCCCTGGGTCAGGTACTATTCAGGTAGTATAGTCACACTACCTCATCTAATTCTCTCACTCTTCAGCCTGGTTTCTCTTCTACCCTGCCCCCCCCCCCTTGATTCCAGTCATTCTGGCCTATTTTTAATGACTTCAATGTACAAGTTTGTTCTGCCTTGACTTTTGCACTGGCCTTCTATCTACTGAATATTTTCCCCCAAATCTTTCTATAGTTGGTCTTTATTTTCATTCTTATTGAAATTTAGAAGTCACTTCCTTTGAGAAACTCTCTGACCTCCTTACCAGAACCCCACCCAATTTCCACACAGGGTTACTCTCTATCCAGTGTCATCTTTCAGTAACTCTGTAACATTTATCAACACCTCAAATTAGCTTTTTGATTGATTTATTTACTTGTTTATTGCCTGTCTCCTCCTGCCCTTTCCCTGACTAAAATGTGAATTTCAAAGGGGGAAGTGCTAGACTGTGTTCTCTAACTGCATTTAGAGGTTAGAATAGTGTCTGCACAATAATCATTCAACAAGAAAATAGTCCTGAGGTCAGAATATTACTATAACTATTTTTGAGAGTGGAAATTGTGTGTCTAATTTCAGATGGTTTTATTCACCAGCATCATAGTTTCTATGTATGCCAATATACTATCACTTAATCGTTATCACAGCTCTAAGAGGAGGGTAAGGTTATCTCTGTTTTATATATTAAAAAGATAATACCCAGGAAGATTAAATACCTTGCTTAAAATTACTTCAAACACTTGCTTAAAGTCAGTGACATCAAAGAAAGAGTCAGAAGATAAACACAGGACAGTTTGAGAACAGACTGATAAAAGTCTAGGAAACCAAGACTCAAACTCACATCTCCTTGTCACCAAAGCATATGTCCCTCAGTGCCAGGCTAAACTGACCTGAACGGGGTCCTAAGGATAAAAAGACAAAACACTGCCCACAAGAAGCTCATAGTCTAGAATAGAGAGACTGGTTTTAATGATAAAGGAGCTGAGGGTATGGGGAAGGATTGATGAGGGAAAGGAGGAAAACTGTGGAAGTACCGGGTACTATGAATATGAGGTCAACAAATATAATTTACTGAAAATTATAGCCAAGATATGGAAGCAACCCCCCTACCATCAATAGCTGAGTGTGGATAAAGAAGATGCTGTTCAAGGACAGAAAAAGAAATCACCTTGCCACTTGTGACAACATGGATAGAACTTATGGGGATTATGCCAAGCAAAATAACTCAGATAGCAAAAGATAAATATGATTTCATTCATATGTAGTGAAGATAAATAATCAAAGCAAACAAACAAGGAAAACAAAAACAAACCTTAGATTTAAACAACAGAATGGTGTTTACCAGGAGGGAATGGGGATAAGGAGTGAATGAAACCATTAAAATCAAGGGGCTGACTACATGGTGGTGGACAGAAATCGATCTTCAGTGCTCACTGCAGTGTAATATATAGAGATGGTGAGGTATGAGGCTCTACACCTAAAACTTATACACTGTTATAAACCAATGCTACTTCAATTAAAAGAAAAAAGTGATAGATTTTTAAGTTCTTCAGAGTAACACTGGACTGTAGAGGAAGGAAGAGTCCATCTCAGTGACATGACTAGCAAGAAACCATTGGAGAAGAATGAGGGTAAAGGTTCCATACTCACTGCCCTGGAATGTGACTGGAAACAGAAGGTGGAGGTGACCCAGGACAGCTCGGCAACCAGAGGCCCCTAGACCCACTGGCCCACTTTCCCCTTGTGGCTACAAGCAAGCTGCTCTGACTCACATTCCCTTGGCTGCAAAAAAACCACTTTTCTGCTCAGGTCACTGTTTTGGTTTCATTTTATAGAATGAATTAAGGTCACTAGGTATAAGCTGAATAGCTTACACATTTCCTTGACACTTTCAAAGCTTCTTGTGGAATGAAAAAGAAGTGGTTTTGTGATGTGGTCTCTTCATAGAATGGTTTACCACTGACCAGAGAGACAAGGGGCAGGATGAGGTTTTGTTGCCCTAGTAAGTCAGCAGCCCTGATGTCTGGGGGAAAAGTTCTCTCAGTCAGAGTTGCAACATGAACAAAAGGCTTGCTCAGATGGGGTTATTTGGGGGACATTTTATGAAAGGACCATCACTTGGATGTCAACAGGGGTAGTAGGAAGTCTGAGGCTTGTAACAGCAGGAAGCTACTACTATCTCTGGGTCTTAAGGGACTAGAAGATGGAACAGCTCCTGAATCAAATGAACAGCTAGGGAGAGGGTTTCCTGGCAAGAGTCTATCTTCCTTTAATAAAGAGAAGTATAAGGAACTAGAAATCTGGAAAGGAGGGAGAAGGGAGAAAAGACACCTCAATCTTAATCTCCCTCCACTCCCGGAAATTCCTAGTGATGCTTCCCACAGGCCAGATTCCAGTGGAAGCTGGAGAATAAAAGGGCACGCTGATAACGGCCCTTGTAGGTCAGCCTCTTGGAGTGCAGAGCAGAGACCAGCAGATGAGAGCTACCTGAAAGGGCATGGGCACCACTCAGCACCATGGTCATAGCACATTGGTCACAGTTGAGAAGATCTATGCAAAGAGTAATGATTTGGGTAGATTACCAACCGTTGGCCTCTGCCTGGCTCTTTGAAAGTTCTTCCAAGAACTAACTCATTTGATCCTCACAGAAAATCCTTGAGGTAGGCTGCATTGTGGACCAATTTTCAGACTGGAAATTGGAATTAAAGAGAGCACACACTAACTGCTAAGTGCAGGAATGGGGACTCAAAACCCAGATGGCCATGCATATCCACTGCACTCTGTCTTCTGGACACCCCATCTTACCCAAAATCAAAATGGTTGACTTAAGTCATAAAGCATTGCTAAAATGAAGGAAGTGACTCAGTTAAAAACTGAGAGACAAGGATATTTCCAGAAACTTCACTTGGCATAACAGATACTGAAGAAACATATTCTTTGTAAAAGATATTAATGTATAAACCAATGGAAAAAATGGAGGGGAGAGAGAAAGAAGGGGGAGTGGGTGGAGGAGCGAGCGAGAGAGAGAGAGAGAGAGAACCAATTACATAAATGATACAGGTCAAACATCTAATTATAGCTGATAAGGCCCCTTGTGATCTACACTCTGCCTGCTCATCTTTCCCCACTCCCCATGAGGCACTGTGTCCCAGCCAAACTAAACTTTATTTCATTCTCTAAATAGCCCTAAGGTTCTTACCATGCTTTCCCTTTTGCCCTAAATACTTTGCCCTGCTTTCTATTTGTCCATCTTAAATACTATTATCTCTCAGATGTTACTTTTGACCTTTCTTTCATCCTTCTTCACTAATTTCCTCCATCCTTTCTTCTTCAAATTTTTGTTAGACACCCAGTCTGTATAGGAACAGTGGTAGGTACTGCATAGGTCAGTGTTGATCCCGCCTTTACAGAGTTGTCAATTGGAAACCTTCCCTTCGTGCCCAAGTCTGGGTTGGAGTTTTCTTCAGCTGAGGCAACCTCTGACATCCTTTTTACTCTATAGCTTAAAACTTGGCCATGTGCCTGTGTCTGTTATTAGACTATAGGGTCTATGAGGGCTGGACTATATTCTCTCTCTCAATCTCTTTCACCCTCTCCCTTCCTTCCTCCCTCTCTTCAATGCTTCTGTAACAGAGCCTCACAAATGTTCTGCCTTAAAGCAACCCATGATCTTATAGATTATAGAGGCACAAGACTGACATAGTTTCACTGAGCTAAAATCAAGGGGAGATTATATTCCTTACTGAGGCTCTACAGCAAAATCCATCTATTGCCTTTTTCCAGTTAGAAACTGCTTAAATTCCTTGACTGATAACTCCTTCCTTCAACCTTAAAGCCATCAATGGCTAACATATCATATCACTGACTTTTTTGTCTGTACTTTCATCTTTTATGGATCTATAATTATATCGCATTCACCTGGACAATTTAGGATAATATCTTAATGTCAACAAATTAGCAACCTTAATTCCATCTGCTATGCTAACTTCCCTTGCCATGTAACATAATATATCTTATAGAGTCTAGGGCTTAGGACAAGGACATTGGGAAAGGGGCACTATTCTGCACACCACACTATGTATTCCAGTTGCTAGTCCAAAAGAGGGGAAAAAAGGGCATCGAATATGGGCTTTGTGTTTGAGAAGCCATAAGCTATCTGATCTCATTAGTTGTAATCATATGTGTATATGTGTAGATTGGGAGGCAGGAGGATAAGGAAGAAGTATAAAGATGAACTAGGCAATTGAGTCCTTTTGTCCTATTCAAGTTGTAAAATTTCTGGTTAAATCCATATACGGACAGTGAGCTTCACAGCCTGAATTTCTATACTCTCCACTCACCTATGTGGTGACTGTATTTATAGTAAAGGAAGCATCCTGACCTGGCCAGGTTGTCTTTCTAGAAGGGTCTATAGGGTTAGCATACAGCTCAGAGGTGCTAGCAGCAGTAAGGTCAAATTATGACTTCCCATCTTTCCTGTGAGAGTCACAGCTTCTGACATGAAACTGCTCAAATCTCCAGCTCATTGCTCACCTAATTTCAGAAATACAAGAACAGCAGTTTCCAGTAGAGCTCTAGTGATCATCTGGCCATAGCCCTCAATTTATAGATGGGATAAAGCCAGAGAAGTTGTCAACTCATGCAGTTTCATAAACTATGCAGTAAAAATCACAGGGAGCAACTGCAACTGAGACCATCACAAGATGACTGTAAGCCCCCTGAGGCAGGACATCTGTACCACACACTCATCAAGCACAAAGTTCCCTCAGGGTATTTTACTCTCCAGGTCCACATGCTCTTAAGGAAAAAGATCCAGAGATGTGCCTCTAAAACCAGCCTCTTTGTTCTTGAGAGAAGTTTCCACTTAGAATCTATCCCACTTCTCAAGTAGGAAGTTACTAGAACAGCAAGAACAAAAATATCTCCAAGGATGATATTTAAGTCCTTTACCTTAAATCTTTAGCCAAAATCAGACCCAAATTGTGACCTCCTTTGTTGGGACTTCCTGGTCCTGTCCTGGTCTTCCTCAGCCTTCCCAAGTAAACAAGTTGACAAGATTTGAGGGACCCTACAGAATTGAATCACTGTGCTGGTCATCAGTTACATGGTGGTGAACAAATGTGGACTCCTGTTCTCAAGGGGCATGTGTTTAACTTCCAGGTTAAAGCTACCATGGTTAATCCTAAAGTTGCTTCATTTTGAATGAAAGAGAGAAAAGAAAGTGAGATAGTGGGGTGGGCAGGGATAGATCTCATGAGAGCAAGGAAAAGCAGTCAGAGGCACACCTAGACACAGAGTAAGAACAATGTGGTAAAAGATCAAGAAACAAAGCAGTAAGAGTTTTCCTAAGAAAAAGACCTCCTCTCCAACCATAGAGAATCACAAGAAAGGGTCTTCTCTCCAGAAGATATGATCCTGTGATTCTCCCTGCCAGACTCAGGAAGATGAAGTCTGAGCCGAAGGAGATCCTTTTTAAAAATTCCACCATCTTTCCAAAGAGCCAAGAGGAAAGGCTCAAGAGGATATGGTTCAAAGTACCCAAGGGTCACTCAAAGCTCCCCTCCTTCACAGAGCATTTACAGGACCCTGAACAGACACCCTCCTTTTCCTTATGAGAGGAGAAGGCAGCCGTCTGTCCCACACACAGCCTTAGTCCATGCTGTGGTTGTATATGCCATGTTATGATATAGGTAAGATGCAGTATATGCTCAGTAAATGGCCTTTTTAGTGAGGTTTCATTTATTCTCATTTATTCAATCAATATTTTCGGGCACTTAAAGTATGATAGATGCCGTACTGGGTGCATATCTACACCTCTAACTTCGACAGAGGACAAGTGCTTCCACCTGGCTCTGTAAACACACATAAATGAGATCCCAACTTCACTATGCATGCATCCTGCCTGGGGATACTTGGAGAGAGCATTAGAGGTCAGTCACAGGAAGACCCGAGTCCTGTTTTTCAGGGGCCTCATCTCTTTGTGTCTCAGCTCCTTTGCACATAGAAGGGACAGTACTATAGGTGTGATCAGGTAAGAAAACAAAAAAGTATAGATAAACTTCAGGTTTCCTGTAGGGGGTCTTAGTGGATGATTGAGCCTCTCACTGAGATGAGAGAATTCAACTAATTTCACATTGGCGAGATAGTCACAGACTCCATTTTAGATTATTGGGTTTGAGTTTCCTATCAGAAACAAGGGGCAGGTTTCTGAATTCAAACAATAGCTGATTTGGACATGTGGATGGAGATCCTGGAGCTACACAAGTAGTACTGTTGTCCTAGGATAGATGCAAAGAACAAGGCATTCATTTTAGTCCCATTCAAGGATGAGAGAAATAACCAGTGCACCATCCTTTTGAGCCTTGATTTCTTTCAGAACTCAATATTAGAAAAAGATTCTTCAAACTGAATATGAAAACACTGAGAGCAGAGTCACAATTTGGTCAGAATAAGCCATTACCTGTCTCATAATCCAAGATTTTGCTGGGATAGATTGATCTATAAATCCCTACTACGCTAAAAAGGCACCAAATTCCTATCTATGCTTGGAGACAGAAAGATCCAAACTTAAAACCAAGCTCAGTCATCGAGGTGATCTTTTTCTCAGTGGAGCCTTGCACATAGAGTGCTAACAAGTTTCCTTGTATAGGATTCGTAGAGTTTCCCTGTTTGACCAATTTACATATCTTTCCTCCAGCCATCTAAAAAGAACCTTTAGGATTTCAAATTTCCTTCTGGCACATTACACAGTAAGAAAAGGCAACGTGGCCCACAGTCACTGAGGCTCCCACGTGCTGTGGAGAAAATGTTTACGGTTCAATTTAGCCTGAAGTAAATCCACCATCAGCATTTTTATAAACCTCAGAGAGAGAGAAGAAGAAACAAAAGCTGTTGAAATGTGAAAATAATTAGAGAAGAGACTTTCCCAGGGAACAAACATGGCCCACACTGTACGGAGAGAAGAACAAACAAACTTTGGGGAGGTTATGGAGCTGTAAAATCCTTGTTTACTTCTGAAGAAAGAAATAAAGTTGGAGGAAAGCCATTGGGTCTGCACAATAATAAATCAAGTCCCAGGGGGTGGGGAAGGAGGGTTAGGACTATAAATCCAGAGTCCAAAACAAAGCAGCATTCCAGCAGTCCCTGGTGGCGTGTGAACCTGTACCGTTTGATTTCTGAAGCGATCTGGCTCCTGCCCAGTGTCACTGTCTTCATCAAGTCAAAACGTCCCACATGCTGTGCCGGGTGGTCACCCCCTCAGAAAAGCATTTGGTTTGGGTTAAGATTTTTGAAATCCAGTCACAGGGTTGTTCGACTTTCAGAAAGAGAGAAGAAGAGAAAATCAAAACACTCTAGTTCCCTCTTCTTCTCAAGCTGAACTTTCCACAGCAGTTTCAGCGGTGATAGAAACCACGAGGAGCTCAGTCAGGCGCAGCCAGGGCTGGCCCAGGAAGGCTGGGAGGAAATTCCCACAGCGCTGTGCTCTTGGGAAGGGGAGCTCCCAGGCTGCTTCCCGCCCAAGCTTGGGGTAAATTTGTCTGTGAAAGGTCACATCGAAACAGGCTCCTAGTGAAGGGATTTTTTTTTTTTTCTCTCCAGTCTTCCATCTCAGATTTCTGGAAGAGAGAGGTCCTGTTTCCTGTTAAGTCAATCTCTTAGAGCAAACAAGAGCAACCCAGAACCAGAGACCTTTTAAAGTGATACAAACATTGGGCATGAGACTGCAGTTTCCACTTTAGTTAACAGACAGGTAGCATTCATTGCTTCAGAACTTCGGGCATTTCCACCACTCCACAGCACCCCCAAATTTTAATGGAAATTAAAGAAAAGGAATCTAGTGGATTGATTAATTGCCTATAACATGTCCTTCCAATGAATCACCTTATACAGTCCTCATAATGGTTCTTTTACTGAATAAATACCATTATCATTCTATACCACAGATGAGAAAAGGGGCACAGAATACTCTCTGGAATAGCCCAATTTCACACAGTCTGCAGTGTGAGTAGAAAGTCAACTTAAGATTTGCCTCTCATTTCATTTCCTTTCACCACAAAGTTGTACTGTTGCCATAACACAAGGTTCCTGTTTGTAGGAACCATAACTAAGTGGTGAAAAAAATATAAAAGGTGAAATTTTTCTAACATCAATTAGGATTTTAGCAGGTGAGTAACATTAATAAATCATAAATATTGCTAAAAAGCTGCTAATTACTAGTCATTATGACATATAGTACTTTGCATAGATATTTCAACTACTCCACAAAAGGACCATTTGAAGAAAGTGTATCCCCCACTTTACAGATGAGCTAACTGGGTCAAAGAAACTTCCCTAAGGTCACCTGGCCAATTAATGATAGAACAACTTCAGGGAATCAGCTAGGTCCTAGCAGGGGCTCAAAGACTAATTCTGACATAGAACACGGAGTTTTGGTAGTGCCTGAAGAATATCATCTAGAAGCAGAGTAAGTTTTTTAAATTAGAATAACTGTAAAATTTTGCACTAATTTCTTTAACTAATTTCTTGGGACAAAATCCCATGGCCTAAGTGAAGGCCTAAGAACAAAACATAATATCAAGAAAAGTATCCTTCTGTCCTTTCTCTCCCTGCGATAGTAGTAAAGGAGACATCGACTCAACTTCATCAGTAAATTGAGTTGGTGCAGCTTCTGTAGTCCAAAAAGCTAGCAGGAGGCCATCCCTACCTTCTAGCAACTTTATTTTGTCATTCTTCAATTTCAATAGAACAGCATCTGTCCTTTAGGAGCATCTTTATACAACAGGTAGGTAAGTACCCTATTTCCCAGATAAGGAAATCCTGGCTTGCAGAGAATAGGTGATGTACCCAGATCGAAATAGTCAGGTGATGAAAAAAACAGGGATAAGCACCCAAGTTTTGATATTTTCTGAAAGGTTATTTCCACCACCCAGATCAGTGCAACACCTCCTCCTTACGTCTTCATTTCTGCTACTTCTTTCCCGTGCTTGCCATAGTTCACTATTGCTGCTGGAACAAATTGCAAACTTGGTGGTTTAGAGCAGCACACACTGATTCCCTTAAGTGTCGGAGGTCAGAAGTTGAAAACCAGGACCACTGAACAGAATCAAGGTGTGGGCAGGGCCATACTCCCTGAAAAGCCACTAGGAGATAATGCCTTTTCCTGCCTTTTCCAGCACTGACAGCTGCATTCCTTGCATTCCTTGGCTCCTGGTCCCTGCATCTTCAGTCAATTGTGTAGCATCTTTTCTCCTGATTCTACTTCCCTCTTCTTCCAAAATTTGGTTTTCTTCTCTTCTGTTGCAGTCAGATACTCTTTGCCTGTTTTAATCTACACATTGCCTGTATTTCCCTCCTTGCAGCCTAAGCCAAAACTTGCTCTAGCTCTCTCTTATTAGGACACACATGATTGCATGTGAGGCAATCCAAGGTAATCTCATCAACTCAAGATCATAAACTTAATTATGTCTTTTCCATATTAGATAATGTTTACTCTGTTTCAGAATTATTACCTGAACTCTTTGGCAGACATTTTTTCAGCCCACCAAGTTTGCTTTCCCCCTGAAAATTGCACTTTGGGTTACTTTTTCAGAGGTGGAGTGGGAATAAGTTTTGCCCTCCACTCTCTGGTCTGCTCTCTTTGGTGACCATGAACACTATGCATCTACCTGTTTCTTCCCAGTTATCCAGTTTTGCATGTCACTTGCCCCATTAGAGTATCTAGTCCATGACACTCATATTCTTACAAAGTTATTATGATAAAGCTGGTGCAAGGTTGTACTCAGTCAAAAGTAAAAAAAATATGAGGACTTTTGAAAAGGAGAAACATTCCCTTGGAAGCTAATGACCAAAATGAGGCAAAGCATCACATACACAGACAAGTTACCAGTTGTGTCAAGAACATTTCATTAAAAATGTCAAGTCGTGAAGGGCAACTGAAATTCAGAAGAGAAGGGAGTTCTGTGAGTAGAAAGAACATGAAAGTCTTTTGGAAGGATTACATCCCACAATGAGCCGCAAAAAATGGCTAACATATGTAAGAAGACAAGGGAGCTACCGCATTTGAACATCAATGGATTGACCCTTTTAAAACTGCTTTCTTATTCCCTCCTCACCACAATCCAGGGAAAAAGGATAAATGTGTGTGCAAATGAGAAAACAGAGGCTTGATCAGAAAAACTATGTTTCTTGCTCAAATGGTGAATGCAGAACTGAGATCCAACCTTAGGCCAATAACCAGCAACCTGAGTGTTGATTGACTGTCCATCACATTCCAACACCCTCGGCCTGTAACTTTGGCCTCAGGGGTAAGTAATGGCAACATGACTATGGTGTCTAGTGAACTTAGTGGGGGAAATGCTCATATTGCAATAATTAGGAACAAGAAACATACAGCATTACCAGTGACCCATAACCTACTTCAAACTAACAGATTTAATTTTAGAAAGACTCAACCAAGGTTTAGAAAAAATATGAAGCCCATCCTTGCAGAGAACTGTAAAAACAGCCATTGTGAAGGGGATAAATTTTCATCCTTGCCTGGTGGAAATCAGCTGCAACAGCAAAGATAGGAGCCAACCAACCACAGTAAGTCATTAATCTCTAGACCTTGAGAGTCCTGGTAGAACAAGATCTCTCAACATCCAGGTACCCATTTTGAGAAATAAAATCAGATGTCCTCTACTTTAATGTTAGCTACAATTTCTAAATATTGACTGAAAATAAATGAAAAGACCCTTGTTTTTGCAAGCAAATTTCTGCATAGGCCCACCCTACCCTGCTTCTTGAGTACCACTGATGAGAGTTTAAGATAAATGTCATTCTTGTTAGATGTGTGCTGTTTTAGTGCACAAAGCATTTTCATACTTCTTAACCCTTATTACCTTCAGAAAAATAGTATGCATTAAAGATTACCTTCTCATGTACACAATAGGAAATTCTTTAAAATGGCTAGAGGGCTTACAGAAAAGAGCACTGGTGTGTGGGGTCAAGCCCTGTTCACCACTCAATTCAGGACTTTCCTTTCCTGGACCTTAACCTCTGGATCATGAATGAATGTCTTGTCAAACAAGATGGTTTGTATGGAATCTGTCTACTATGAAATTCTGTGAAAGAAGAACATAATTTTGTCACTCTTAGTATATGTCCTATATCATGTATGACTTAAAACTGCTCAATGTAAAACAGACCATGAATCTTGATGGGAAAATCATGAATTCTTTGGAAACCATAACTTTTGATGCTCGTTCTGTGTTTCTATATAGGTCCAGAAAATCTGACTTTGTCTGCTCATAGCCACTCAGGTTTTACAAGGAATAAACTCTTCACTTGAGCATCAATTAATATTATGAGGGAAACAAGGCCCAAAGTGGTTCAATAACTAGCATGAGAACACACAGTAAGTGAATGACTAGAAATTGGAGCTCAGGGCACAAAGTCAGAAGACAGTCTGCAAAAAGCTATTCTAGCCAAGCACACTTTCCCTAACTCCGAGTCCTCTTGGGATTAAAAATAAAGTGAATTCATATCTGCCCTTGGGTTTGAACTCTCTTATGTGGACTCAAACACTACCTACTCCTTAGCCTTCTAGAATGCCTAAGGCCTCTGCTTTAAACATATAGGTGGTATCTCAAGGCAAGATTATGGATCCATCTGAGTCCATGTGAACCCTGTTTCACTTTGAAACAAAAGCTTCCTGAGTGGTTGATATAGTCCAACCAGTAGTGATCTATTCACTTATCCAACTAGTATTATCTGTAAGACATATGCTATGTGTTGAGTGTTGTGAGAGAGCACTACCTAGCATCCTGAGTTCTGTATTCAACTCAAGTTCATCCCAAACTTAGCCATTGTTCTATAGAATACTTCTCACCTCTCTCTATTTTGGCTTCTTCATCTGAAAAACAGATGAACAATGCTACTTTCCAGAAACCATGAGCTCAGGCTGAAATATCAACTTGGTTCCTTCTTATCATTTGGGGCATGGCATCGAGTCTACTGAGCCTCAACTTTCTTTGTTGTCAAATGAAGGTAATGATCTTCCCAAAGGGTTGTCTTCAGGTGAGATAAAATCATAGGGGAGGAGCAGGCACTTAGGATAACGGCACCATGAAAGTGTTATGACTACCATCCTTCTGAGGCAAGTGGAGGGTAGAAGGCAGCTCTGGGAACTCTCAGGCAAGGGCATGACACTCTTGGCCCCATGGAGAATTTTTTACTTGCCTCTTTTAGCCTGAAAAATACCGGGGGAAAGAAATGAAAAAGTCAGCCGTAGCATTTAAAAAACATCCCACTGCTCTTGCCTTTCCTTCCCTCACATATTGTTTTTGGGAAGGGCTATTTGAGCCACAGCACTGCCAAGAAAGCAGGGTGGTTTCCCCTGACCATTGACCATGAATGTGTGCTTTTTCCTAAGCTTTGGTACAAAAGCCCACAACTGATTTTAAAAAAAATAATAAAATTCTTCTCTATAGATTAACTCTTTTGCTTTCTGTTGTGGGTCCTGAAAGGACAAGTTTGCTCTCCCCTGAATGTATTATGCACTAAGTTCCCCACCACAGAGAAAGGCAGGGTATGCAGCTAGGGCTCATCTGGGTAATCATCCACCACTGTGTGTTCCATCAAAGCAGGAGTAGTGTGCTCCAGAACTTTTACTTAAAGATCCACCACTCCCTAACAGACACACACACTCTCCAAGGGATACCCTGTCTTTACCTCCCCTAGAGATTTTACTATAACAGCCTTTATTGATATTCTGGTCATCTATAATATCATGATACTTGACATACTGATATTAAGCATTATAAGAATTTATTCCATGATATAGTGTATTTTAGAGTTTGGAGATTAGGAATGAAATCTCATTGTTTTTCCAAACTAGCTGTGTTATTTTGGACAAGAAGCTTATGTATTCTTGGACAAAGTACTTAACATCAGGTAACTGCCTCAGTTTTCTCATCTTGAAAATGGATATCATGGATCCATAACTCATGGACTGAGTTCAACAATAAATTAAAAAATAAATTGACTTATTAATTCCCAAGCACATGGTAGGTAGTCAAGTAAATGGTCATTGTTGTCAAGTTTTCAGTATTATAACTAGTTATCAAGAAGAATAAGGAGGCTTATTCTGCTGGGATTCCAAAGAGGATCTAATGAATGGTTAATGTAGAGGAGCTCAGCAGTAAAGGGAACCAAGAAGGTAGACTGGAGCACCTGGTGACCTATAACGTACAAAGCCTTAAACCTTAAGAGGCAAGAGGAGGCCAGGTATTGCTCTGGAACAGGGAGGAGTCCTAAGGCAGGAGCTGCAGCTTTATGGGACACTCGCTATTAACAAATCATTGCACAGGAACAGGGAGGGGTGATACCTCCCCCATTCACCTCCAAACCATTGCTGTCATTGGCCATGTCCACCTGGAAGATAAGAAGTAACATTATCTTCTCAACTTCCTCCCCCCATAATCAGGCAGTCTGTCTTCCAGGGCACAGTGCAGACCAGAGAAGAAACCTACAGAGGGAGAGAATGCAAGATGAATCACTAGAAAATTCAGAGAGAAGAATTCCTGTGATTTGCATTTGGTTATTAGTCAACCCAAACTGTTTTTTTTGTTTGTTTGTTTGTTTGCTTGTTTTTGAGACTAGGTCTCGCTATTTTTACCCATGGAACCACAGGCTCATGTTGCCCGGGGTACCGCGGACTCAAGTAATCCCCAGCCTCAGCTTTCCAGGTAGCTGGGATTACAGGTGCGTGCCACCACGCCCAGCTATTTTTTTGGAACTAGGTCTCACTAACGGGCCCCAGGCGGGACTCGAACCACAATCCCTAGCCCTGGCCGCTTCATAAGCTGAAGCTTCCAGGCACGAGCCACCGTGCTCGCAAAACAGTGGAAGCAGTGATTGCAATTACTTCAATCTGGTCTTAAAAATCCTATAATGTTGCTGCAAATAACAAAAGTTTGTCTTCTTTGATTGATGAATAACATTCCATTGTGTACATATTCCACATCTTTTTCAACCGTTGATCAGTTTGGGGGCATTTGGGTTGTTTCCATATGCTGGCAATTGTAAACAGTGCTGCGATAAACATGCCAGTTACAGGTGTCCTTGTGAATTAGTGTTTTTGTATCTTTTGGGTAGATTCCCAGTAGTGGGATCCCTGGATGAAATGGTAGTTCCATTTTCAGTAGTTTGAGGGTCTTCCACACAGACTTTCATAGTGGTTGGATCAGTTTGTAGGCCCACCGGCTATGTAAAAGTAGTCCTTTCCACACCCACGCCAGCATTTGTTGTTGCCGTTTTTTTTTTTTTTTAATATGGGCCACTCTCACTGGTGTAAAACGGTATCTCATTGTGGTTTTGATTTACATTTTTCTATTAGTGATATTGAGCATATTTTCATATGCTTATTGGCCATTTGTATTTCTTTTTAGTTCGTCTCCCCACTTTTTGAGTGGGTTTTTTGCTTTTTTCTTGTTAAGTTGAATGAGTTCTGAAAGGAATCATGTTAGTGGTAATAAACCAGAAAGAAAAAGAGAGATACCGGATGGTCTCACTGATATGAGGGATATAGGGAAAACAAACACACAAATGGAAAAGAAAAATTTTAAACTGTCAACAGAGCTGAAACATAAAGCAAGATGGGGGGGGGAGGAAAAATTGGGAAAGCAATGGGCACAAGAGATTAAGAGATTTACGGGTGCTAAGGTGGTGGGAGAACCTTGGGATAGACAATGGTGTAATATATATGTGTGTGTGTATGTGTGTGTATAAATGTGCAATCAATTTTTTTTAAATTGTATATATATTTTTAAAAATCCTATAATGGTGCACCCGTATCTAAAGAGATGAGTCTCTTACTCCCACCCCTGTGATCTTGCAATAGATCCTCTATCCAAGCTCATTTCTGGCATTTTCCCTATTTACATTTTCTGCAAGGCCTAACTGCCCTGTTTCTCTGCTGTGCACTTGTGCACATACGAACATTTTGACTGTGAAAAATTGATCAGTGAGCATCCTCACCAATCCTCCTGAAACAGGGTAAAAAGAGACTTTCTGTCTTTACTTAACTGTTTACCCCTATCTGCTTGCTTCTTTCCCCAAAGCAGTCTACAAGCAGTTCCTTTACAATTACCTTTAGCCTTAACTGGATACAGCTATCTGCCTGCTTCTCTCTCCAAAGCAGGCTACACACTCTTCATTAGCATTTTCACTGATCACCTTTACCAGTGATATGCAAACATCAG